>JAFIRS010000380.1:600000-772436 GCA_018342105.1 Gonioctena quinquepunctata | reverse complement strand
CATCCTGAAAATTATTTTTTATTAAACCTTTCATCATTTAAAAATAACTAAAAACCCTTTTGAATCACGCCCTAAAACCCTTTGGGCAATTATAATGTCACGAAATGCATCGAATAATCCATTCAAATCAGTTGATCGATCGGGCATGATTGGGAAAAAATTGAACGTTTTGTTCTGTCAATTCCTGTGTTTGAATGACATAACTTCCAAACACTTCCATGTTGACCTTGATGGAGTTGTGTAGTTTAATGTTTTTTCCAATAGCTCGAGTACTTTTATGCTTGATATCATTGAAAAAAGGTGCATACTCTGTATACATATTCTCACTAGATACTCTGTAGCTGGAAATGCGACATTTGAATGCATTTTTAATGAGGTGTACACCACCACCCAAGTGAACACATGAATTCGTCCTGTGTGCGAGTGTTCTATTGTGAGAGTTGACTTGACAATATGGAAATGTCACATTACAACAATTACATGTATAGAGTGGTGCAGGTGGTGAGTCATCGCCATTGTTCAATTTAACTCGTTTCACTGAAGGACCTCCCTGGCAAGTTTCCCGTTGATGTCGACGTAGATTATCACTTCGAGTGAAATCTTTACCACAATCACACGAATACATTTCACCGACTTGTTTTCAATAGATCACTGGAGGAGACACTGATTCGAAATACTCTTCTCCTGGAATATTTCAGTGAAATACCCCACCATACAACAAGTCCGATGCGATGCGCAATCTGTATGGATTTGAGGGGATTCTCTTGACATTCAGCGCACTCATCAATAATCGCAGTTCATTCTTAGCTCTCTCACAGGACAAACGCCCTCCTCGCTTGGAGAGTACAAGGATTCATGAAGGTCATGACTGCACAGAATATGTATGCCTACACCACAACATTAGTCAAGGTCAAACAAACATCGAGATCAAATCTTGAGGTTGCCGAAACAATCCCAACATCAAATCTTAATGTTATGAATCTCAAGGTCATATTCAAGGTCAAGTCGAATCTCAAAGTCGACCAAACCCAATATCAAAACTCAATGACAAATCTCAAAGTCAAATCTCAAGGTCAAACACACACACACTGCACACCTGCAACTATTCAAGGTCACACGTGACGTCATAGTGGTGGGGGGAGACCCAGAACCGGCTTAAATCTCCTACTAACCTCCAAATGCGGTGAACTATCGTATCAATACACATATTTTTTATCATTTACTTACTTTTTTCTTTGGAACTAGCAGTGAGCACAAAATTGTAACATCGTTGTAGGTTATTTAGAAATGGTTAAAAAAAATTAATTGTTACATAGTGAGTATTGGAAATAAAACAGGAAAACTTCACCTATCGAGTCACTAGGGGGCATTACCAGTCTTGCACACAGCGAATAGAGAATACCTCAATTTCAAGTTGAGCGACAATTTCCATCGACAAATGTCGAATTCAACAAATTTTGGTCGACATTCGAGAAAAGACCCCAGGACGCGGTTCCAAGGAGCAAGATGTAAGATCTGACAGGAAAATAAATATTGTACAATGGTGTTATGAAATGAGTGCTTTTAGCCTTGGTTCACAATTGTTCGTGAATATGGGATCCCACTTTCACCCTTGCAAGGATATAGGAACGTTGAACGGTCCCTGAATGATACAAACACGTTCAACACTCTCCAACACGTATAATTGTCCACAAAATATTGGGTATTGCTTATATAGTACAAGTAACGATGTTTACTCTCAGTACTTGAACTGCATTACATTTAACATTAGTTCACATGTAAGGCCAATTGCTTTCGTAACCGAAACCAGTTCGTGAAAATTTAAACACAAATTATTAATCCTCTGCCAGGTACTTTGTCCTGTACAATGCGGTGTTTAATAGACAACTTGGAAAGACATAAAAAGTATCTCTGTCCTCTGTTCATAAGGCTGATTGATCAGTTTACAACACCGTCCAGGCGTTCCCGAACTCGCAGTTCAAGTCCCTATCATCGGCTAGCATCGTCCCACGGAACATTGTTAATACTTTTACTATCCACTTCTAGACGATCAAATAGAAAACGGAAAACATCTCAAATATTCATCGAATGAACCTCACGTCCGGGCATTAGAGATTGAAATATCGTGGAATAACAGAACACTTATCTCTTTGCTGCAGTTTTTGTGATGCAGTTGGAAATGTATAAAATGTACACATACTGATTTGTTGAAGATAAGAACAGGATGTTCATAAATTCACAAAAAAATCTTTCTATCAATATTTAATTGAGAATGTTTCCCTTTTCAACATGAATACCCCACAAGAGGTTATCTTGGCGATGGAAGATAGTGACTAAAGTTAATCACCCAGTCGCAGATGATTCCACATCTGATTTTATGAACATCCTGTTTATATCTTCAACAAATCAATCTATCATACCCCATGACAGGTTTTAATGTCAGAAAACACTAATTTCAAAGTGTCTCTCCAAAAGAAATGATTCTAACTTTTTCCATCATTGCAAAGTGAGATTGCTTCTTGAAAATGTGTTTCCCATTTCTTCCGGTCTTCCTGATGATCGTGGAAGCGTGAAATAGATTTTCGTCGACAAAAATGTATTGAAGACCTAGTGAATGCGATGTCTCCCCTGCGTCAATGTTACGAATGATTTCTGGTGAGTACTCTCTTTTGGAAAACATTCTTCTTTGCATCATTCATCTTTATGAGTTCCTAATTAAGACTGGAATAGAAAATCAAATTACTATCTGAATGAAAATGCAAATTTTCAATTTCAGATTTTTTCTTTTGAGTTAGGACCTACTCAGAATATCTATCAGATGTAGTTCAATGTCCAGCGTGGCTTTAGCCGGGAAAGTAGTTGTTTTCTGAAAGAAAGATAAGTGCCATGTGAAGTGGAATGAATAGAAAAATCGAATTAAACGGTTTTCTTCACATAAAGGATTCAATATAAAATTGAACCAGAAAATGGTAGATCTCAGGTGAAAAACAACTACTTTCCTGGCAAATACCACGCAGAACATTGAATGATATTCACCTGAAAATCCATGCATACTTCCATATAATATCAATGGACATTGAATGCAAATGTTTCTTTCTGATAAGCTCGATTATGTTTAATTTATGTCGTGTTCACCTAACAATCCGCATACCGGTTTCAGGCTTCTTGGCCCTCATCAGTACGGAGTAGTCAACCAGCCAAAGTCCAAAGAACTCTGGCTGAAGTGAGACACAACGTAAACAAACCATCATCGATCTTGTAAACCTATAGGTACGCCGGAAAAGATAAACTTTAACTGGCGGTACCTAGTGACAGAAAGAAACACTCCGAAAATCTCCCACCTCGATAGGTTTCTAAATAAAGATTCCTTCTCAGTAGGAGTGGCAAGCCCGTCTAGCATATAGTGAAGATAAGTGCCATGTGAAGTGGAATGAATAGAAAAATCGAATTAAACGGTTCTTCACATAAAGGATTCAATATAAAATTGAACCAGAAATGGTAGATCTCAGGTGAAAAACAACTACTTTCCTGGCAAATACCACGCAGAACATTGAATGATATTCACCTGAAAATCCATGCATACTTCCATATAATATCAATGGACATTGAATGCAAATGTTTCTTTCTGATAAGCTCGATTATGTTTAATTTATGTCGTGTTCACCTAACAATCCGCATACCGGTTTCAGGCTTCTTGGCCCTCATCAGTACGGAGTAGTCAACCAGCCAAAAGTCCAAAGAACTCTGGCTGAAGTGAGACACAACGTAAACAAACCACATCGATCTTGTAACACTTATAGGTACGCCGGAAAAGATAAACTTTAACTGGCGGTACCTAGTGACAGAAAGAAACACTCCGAAAATCTCCCACCTCGATAGGTTTCTAAATAAAGATTCCTTCTCAGTAGGAGTGGCAACCCTAGATATAGTGAAAGAAAGTGCCATGTGAAGTGGAATGAATAGAAAAATCGAATTAAACGGTTTTCTTCACATAAAGGATTCAATATAAAATTGAACCAGAAAATGGTAGATCTCAGGTGAAAAACAACTACTTTCCTGGCAAATACCACGCAGAACATTGAATGATATTCACCTGAAAATCCATGCATACTTCCATATAATATCAATGGACATTGAATGCAAGTTCTTTGGACTTTTGGCTGGTTGACTACTCCGTACTGATGAGGGCCAAGAAGCCTGAAACCGGTATGCGGATTGTTAGGTGAACACGACATAAATTAAACATAATCGAGCTTATCAGAAAGAAACATTTGCATTCAATGTCCATTGATATTATATGGAAGTATGCATGGATTTTCAGGTGAATATCATTCAATGTTCTGCGTGGTATTTGCCAGGAAAGTAGTTGTTTTCACCTGAGATCTACCATTTCTGGTTCAATTTTATATTGAATCCTTTATGTGAAGAAACCGTTTAATTCGATTTTTCTATTCATTCCACTTCACATGGCACTTATCTTCACTATATGCTAGACGGGCTTGCCATTCTACTGAGAAGGAATCTTTATTAAAACCTATCGAGGTGGAGATTCGGAGTGTTCTTTCTGTCACTAGGTACCGCCAGTTAAAGTTTATCTTTCCGGCGTACCTATAGGTGTACAAGATCGATGATGGTTTGTTTACGTTGTGTCTCACTTCAGCCAGAGTTCTTTGGACTTTGGCTGGTTGACTACTCCGACTGATGAGGCCAAGAAGCTGAAACCGGTATGCGATTGTTAGGTGAACACGACATAAATTAAACATAATCGAGCTTATCAGAAAGAAACATTTGCATTCAATGTCCATTGATATTATATGGAAGTATGCATGGATTTTCAGGTGAATATCATTCAATGTTCTGCGTGGTATTTGCCAGGAAAGTAGTTGTTTTTCACCTGAGATCTACCATTTCTGGTTCAATTTTATATTGAATCCTTTATTGAAGAAAACCGTTTAATCGATTTTCTATTCATTCCACTTCACATGGCACTTATCTTCACTATAGCTAGACGGGCTTGCCATCTACTGAGAAGAATCTTTTATTTAGAAACCTATCGAGGTGAGATTTGGAGTGTTTCTTTCTGTCACTAGGTACCGCCAGTTAAAGTTTATCTTTCCGGCGTACCTATAGGTTTACAAGATCGATGATGGTTTGTTTACTTGTGTCTCACTTCAGCCAGAGTTCTTGGACTTTGGTGGTTGACTACCCGTACTGATGAGGGCCAAGAAGCCTGAAACCGGTATGCGGATTGTTAGTGAACACGACATAAATTAAACATAATCGAGCTTATCAGAAAGAAACATTTGCATTCAATGTCCATTGATATTATATGGAAGTATGCATGGATTTTCAGGTGAATATCATTCAATGTTCTGCGTGGTATTTGCCAGGAAAGTAGTTGTTTTTCACCTGAGATCTACCATTTTCTGGTTCAATTTTATATTGAATCCTTTATGTGAAGAAAACCGTTTAATCTCGATTTTCTATTCATTCCACTCACATGGCACTTATCTTCACTATAAGCTAGATACGGCGAATCTTTATTTAGAAACCTATCGAGGTGGGAGATTTTCGGAGTGTTTCTTTCTGTCACTAGGTACCGCCAGTTAAAGTTTATCTTTTCCGGCGTACCTATAGGTGTTACAAGATCGATGATGGTTTGTTTACGTTGTGTCTCACTTCAGCCAGAGTTCTTTGGACTTTTGGCTGGTTGACTACTCCGTACTGATGAGGGCCAAGAAGCCTGAAACCGGTATGCGGATTGTTAGGTGAACACGACATAAATTAAACATAATCGAGCTTATCAGAAAGAAACATTTGCATTCAATGTCCATTGATATTATATGGAAGTATGCATGGATTTTCAGGTGAATATCATTCAATGTTCTGCGTGGTATTTGCCAGGAAAGTAGTTGTTTTTCACCTGAGATCTACCATTTTCTGGTTCAATTTTATATTGAATCCTTTATGTGAAGAAAGTTGTTTTCTGTTAGACATTCACAAAAAATAACTTCATTTTAATTGTGGATTTTTCAATTCACAAAAAAAAAAAAAATTCTATCAATATTTAATTGAGAATGTTTCCCTTTTCAACGTATACATACTATTTTTGCAATCGACTACACAGCAATGGCGAGGGCTCATTGTTATTATTTGTTTGATTGTTGTTATACTACCCAACCATGACTGTTGCCACTACGATAATAATAATGTTTATTCATCTGAAGTATGGTACAATATTTTCAAGGGATTTGTGAATAAACGGGGAGACCTCAGAAACTGAAAGTTTTCAGCTTGTGCTTGTGATTTGTGATTAGTGATTACCGGGATCATTACCTATTTCTGCCACCATGGGCGCTGTCATAGTTTAATCTATCCCCTCCAGCCTAATGCACAAAGCGAATTGTTTCCGACATCCGAGTCGAATTAACGATTCTCGAATGTGGTTTTGGTTTGAGTTTGAACACGGTTAGAAGTTTCGCTAGACAGTTTTACGCAAACATTTTGATTCAAGTATTTCTAATATAAGTACCTGAATTCAACATGGTTGGGAGGTATTTATAAAAGTGTTGATAACTCACCTTTTCCTCAAAAGGTAATGAGGAAGCCCGATGTCCCTATTCCACAAATGGTTCCGGGATATCAATCAACTCTCTAGCTAATTCCTTGGTTAATCTGAATGTTTTCATAAACTTTCTATCAGAAAAAAGCCTGAACGCATTTCTATATTTACCTTATAGTCTGTATCGAGGCCATTGATAGTTTTCTTGATTTTCTAAGTTGTCAATCGCTATCAATAAAGCTGCCATTTCTTACCTATGAAATTGATAAAGAAAAATCTGTCAAATATAACATCTCGCATTCGACATGAAATTTTCGACTGCTCTAGACCACTCTACAATTTGTCTATCGAAATTTTCGAATGCGACATTTGAGAATGAGATATTGCGTTTTTTCTTTCGACAATGTAGAAATCTCGTATGCAACACAACATGTCACCGTTTGAGAATAGACCCGCAGATCGAGCCATTATTTTGTCCGATGTTAATATACCTATTTAGGTATTCCAGTTTCCATTACTGTGCCAGTTATTAATATATTTTTATTTAGCATGTATTCGATGAGAGGTGGGTTGGTGAAAATATCTGTCAACGTTAATATGTGTCCCTTGCACGGCAAGACTTTGAATCTGTTACTCACAGAATAACCCAGATCAAACAATGAAAGAAATTCGTTTTTCCTTCTTAGTGCATTCGTATAAAAGCTTGTCTTTAGATTTTTTTTTTAATAATTTTTATTAGTCATTTTATCCTAGTACATCTTCAATTGGTATTCAAGATACTTTGCTTTCCGTTAAATTCAGTATCCTCTCAACTGCCCTCATACTACCATTTGGGTTGTTTCGGAATTCTGCTAAGATACATTCGTCGTCTGGATAGTATCTTTGATTTGAATTGTACCTCCTTGGTCTTGTCTTGGGAACTGCTCCAGTCCTTGCGAATAATCAGTTAATTTTGGTAACGGTATCGTGAGAAATTTGTGATCGATCATGATACCTTTCATTGAATATTCCAGCAACCTGACGCGTAGATCTTTCATTATTACCAGATGAGCAGATTATCTCCACTTTTTCTTCATTGTAAGAACTACTCTTCGGTTTTGTGCCATCTTATTGAAAGTTGAGTAACACTGCTTGACCTATTGACACTATATGACAAACAAAAACTTCTGTTTCGGAGCACTTTTTGATAAATTTTTTCGAAAACAACACAGGTCAGCATTCCAACGTTAACAGAGCACGCGTATGTTAGCAACATTTCGAAAAAACCTAAATCGTAGTATTAAGG
Organism: Gonioctena quinquepunctata; assembly: GCA_018342105.1. NCBI lineage: Eukaryota > Metazoa > Arthropoda > Insecta > Coleoptera > Chrysomelidae > Gonioctena > Gonioctena quinquepunctata. The sequence continues at coordinate 764,589 of JAFIRS010000380.1, read as the reverse complement.
CAGTTGCGAGGATACTGAATTCAACTAAACGGTATGGAGGTGTTTCAAATGCAATAGGATTGGGACATTCAAACTAGAAAGTTAGAAGTAAACAACCTTTTAGGAAAAGTGATTTAAAAATACATTTTTTGTTGCTAAAATCATCTCTTGATATTTCGAAAATATGAATCAAGGGGTTTTTGGGATGCTGATTCTAAATCTGATAGGAAAAATTATCTTAAATAAGTCCTAATATCCTTTTCCCAACACTGCACCCCAATGGTAAATGAAATGTTCACTATGCCAAATACTTTATTTTTGTAACATACAGTCAACAAAAAAATTCCAAGAAAATCGCATTATTAATAAATGAGAGAGGAATAAACAACCTATTAGGAAAAGTGATTTTAAAATGAAAAAAAAACTGCTAAAATCAGCTCTTGAGATTTTGAAAATATGAATTAAGGGGTTTTTGGGGATGCTATTTCTAAATCTGATAGAATAAGTTTTCAACCCTAGCTTGGAAATTATCTGAACCCTCATGCAAACTTTCATCCTTTCAACCCCTAGAGTTTCTAACAACATAGATAAACAAAACATCAATTTTCGTGACTCTAACTCAAAAACTTACGGAACCCCCATGAAAATGTCCACCCTGATTTCACCCCTTTCGGGGTTGAATTTCCTAAGACACTAGAGCACATATTTCTCAATTTGTAACAATGACCTCGACTAACAATTACCGGAACCCCCATGAAAATTTCCAACTTGATTTCACCCTGTTTGGGGTTGAATTTCCTAAGACACTGTAGCACATATTTCTTTATTTGTAACAAAGGCCTTAAATATCATTTTTAATGCCCCCAACTTGAAAACGAACGGTACTGAGAGTATGGTACTCTTATACGAAGTATGAACCCTCATTTCAACCCCCTCCAGGACTGAATTTTCAAAAATCCTTTCGTATGTGTTCTTTGATTGGAAAAAAACCCAAATACAAATTTTCAAGACTATAACTTCAGAACGAACGGTTCTTTTACTATACTAATCAATTTCTTTGATAAATATAAATTATAATCACCACATCAACATGGGTTTCGAGCGGGCCTGTCGACCGAAACTGCATCAACTGATTTGACACAAAATATTCACGAAATTCTCGATAGAGACTCCTTTGCAGTTGCAATATTTTTCGATATGTCAAGGGCTTTCGATGCCATAGATCCATTTTTCTTGAAGACGAAACTCCATGCAATAGGAGTGAGAGACTCCATCAATGACTGGTTAATATCTTTTACACCAGATCGTCGTATCGTTGTTGATATTAACAACACATACTCAAGCGAACAAACCATTGAACTAGGAACGCCTCAGGGCAGTGTTCTGGGACCGCTGCTCTTCTTGGTATATATAAACGACTTGCCGGAATTTTTTGAGGAGTGCAGGCCATTTATATATGCTGATGACACGGCGGTGATAGTCTCAGGAAACTCATATGAGGAGGTTACCCACAGAGTTGAAATAGCAGTCAGCCAGTTTTCGTTATGGTGCAAAATTAACCACCTTGTTGTTAACCTGAAAAAAACCAGCTATATGGAATTCACAGGCAAATACAAATCACCTACCATTGATCCAAGTATACCATTTGGCAACACAAATATACAGGCTGTCAACTCTTTCAACTTTCTGGGAACTCTTGTTGATTCGAAATTATCTTGGAATGACCAAATAAAACACCTTTGTGATAAGCTCCATAAAACGTATTTTGCTATATTCTCTCTCAAAAAATATCTCAATGTTTAAGGTCTGATTAACGTCTACTATGCACTAGCATCCTCAACAATGAGTTATAATATAATTTCCTGGGGCCAAGCCACAGAGATAACTGGAGTCTTTACCCTACAAAAGCGCAGTATTCGTCTCATTTTCAACTTAAAGTATCAAGACTCCTGTAGAAACCACTCCAAGAAACATCGAATATTGACAGTGGTCAGTATCTACATATTGAAAATATTGTGTCACATCCACACATGCAAACACCATCTAAAAAAGTGCTTGGAAATTCACAAATACAATACTAGAAATCAAAATAATATTTACATGGAATAGTTTCATCATATGGAGTACAGAAAATCTCCGAAATTCAGCGGGAGTCATCTCTACAACTTTCTGCCTGAATCACTAAAAAATAAATCTCTGGAAAGATTCAAGACTGATCTTAAAAAAATTCTAACCTCAAATAGCTTCTACGACGTTTCCGAATTTCAAATATACTTAACTTCCATAAAATGATTACCATTCAACTGTATCATGGCTATAGTATTTGTAACTAGCTGTACATTATTTTGCATCTGCCTCTAACCAATTAAAAACTTTAAAAAGTTTCTGAAAAAAAAAATTCAGAAAACTTTATATATTCATGTATCATCAAATTATGAATTGTATTTTTTTTTATTCCGATGACGAACCTATGTAACTTGCGAAAAGTTATAAATAATCTATCTATCTATACTTGAAACGAGAGCTCACCTAATTGATTGCATTTGGTTGTGAAAAAATATGGTTTCATTATTATATCTTCGGTTCCCGTCATTGTAGAAATATAAAATATATACCAGTTTTCTCAAGTCCAATTATAAGCTTCCAAACATTGGAAGTTTCATGGAAATCGATCCAGTAGTTTTTGCGTGATGCTCGAACAAACAGACATTTACAATTTTATAATAGTATTTAGATATAGATTATATATTTTATTTGCGCATTCGGAGAATTTTCTAAAACATTGGAAGTCTGTCTACAGACAAGGGTGTAGAAAATGAGTTGGGTTCATCTTATACAACAGTAAATGGCGTTCAAATAATGAATTCAGGTAAACCTAACTTAAAAACATTCCATCTGTTTCCAAGAATATATGAAAAGTATGACTCTGTGTTGTCCATCATAAGCAAAACGTTGTTTATGTAGGAAGTGACCGTTGATGGATTCTCCAACCAATCTGTTGCGACTCCAGGGTCCGCTTGTCAGTTCAGTGGATTATTCTGCAGACAAACAAGTAGTAAGTTATTCGGTAATTTGTTCATAGCAGGTTCAAGGTGTATTATCATTTTGTGCAGTGCGGTACACGGTATATTCTGGAGAAAGAATTTGGATTGAGGACTTCATTGTCAGAGTGCCTTATTGTGTTTTCAAGATTTGATGAACGTTCATCAAATTAATCGAGTGTTTCTAATGAACGAACCTAATTTCGAAACACATTGTGATGAATTAGCCTCTCCAGTCTTGAGTTGAAAGTAGAGTGGAGACTATTAACTCTGAAGGTAGATCCTCTGAATCGTGTTTGTATTGTCTAACATTCAATATTATTATTGGGTAATGACAGATCAGGGAACTCGATTCACGAGAGTCTCTTTATTTACTATCAGAATGATCTGGAATGATAAGTGATTTTTTTATTTTCAGAATCTAACCCACAATTTTTTGCTGATAGTATTCCTTCCTATCGAAGAATTTTTATACCATGAGGTTACTTGGTAGTTGAACTTGCGTTTTTATTCCGTTTCTCCATAAGTTTGTGATGATCTGCGCTGATTTTCTAAGTTTTGGATCAGCTATTTTGTTACAGCACAGTTTTAACACTATCTTGGCGAATTTTCGTAAATATGGGGTTATTTTGAATACGTCCTCACTGACACAACAGTTGACTCCTTCATTTCTCCTCCATGCTAACTTCAACGATGAAATTAATGTGGAAAAATTCCATCTGAAGATCTTCCGGGGTATTATCATCACAAGCATCGATTATTATATTGTATTCTGTAATATATAAAGCAGCTGCACTCACTTTTCGTTTCTCTGAGAGATTCAGAAATTGCTTTCTCTTCGCATTTCTAGCAGTTTCGAGTTCACCATCAGAAAAAAGATTTATTCCTGGATTGAATTCTCCAACATAATTTTCTTGCACCATCTCAGCAGTTGTATTCCAAATTGTCTTTTGACAGAATAATCTTCATAATCTTTACCATCACATTTCCTTATGTTCACAGCTCAGTCTTTTGAAATTCTTGCTATTTCGGTGGTTGGAGTATCCTGCTGTAGTTTATATTTCCTTGAATCACAGATCGAGGTGGGAATTATGGCGTAAATGGGGACAACGAGTATATCGATGAAACTATCCGAGATGCTTTGAAACATGATAAAATCATATCAGATATCGAAAATTTGGCGCGGAAAGCCCTTTTTAATTTTTTTTCAACATAATGTCATAGGATGAACTTACCCAATTCACTGATACATTCCTTCAGATTCGACGTATCAATCCAAATGTAAACACTGGACATTATGTATTTGTAATTATATCAAAAATATTTTTTTTAAACCAAGTTTGACAAATGAGCTACAACTTGAACTGACAAATACTTTGAAAGCAGATAATGCGACGTTGCCAATTTGTTTCTAGAATAAGGAGATTTACTTTAACTATATGTAGTGTTTTCAAAGTCAGGCCCAAATACAAAAAAATGTTAACGTTTTTGTTCGCAAATATGAACAGGTGGACGTTCATCAGATAGGAAATTAATGTCAAATAATGGTTGAAATGAGTTAATATCACAACCACGTGACTGAGTTCGATTTTATGGTGAACGAGACACGCCAGTGTTTCTAGTTTTTCAAAAGTAAAAGAAGGGAACACAAGCTGACCTAACTTAGATAACATTGCTTCCAAGTTGAACACAATCCATTTTTTTTTAAGGAAAATGAATGCTATGGCTTACCAGGAAAAGTAACTTGATGACTTTCTAATGTAAAAAACAGAAACACAATTTAACCTAATTTGGCTATCCAAGTAATCAGTTTTTTTGAAGTTGAAGGAAATCCAACTGTCACTTTCTAATGTAAAAGAAAGGAATACAGCCTAACCTAACTTGGCTTACATTGCTATCCAAGTTGAATGCAATTTTTTCAAATTGTTGTTATTATCTCCTATTCTGCTTAATAGAAAATCCAACGTGATGACTTTTTAACCCTTTCACTTATGGTTAATTTAGTGCGTTGGTTTTCGCAATTTTTGGTATCTACTTGGTTGGTTTTTATCCTTTGCTAATTATTGAGAATGTCTATTTTACTAGAACTAGTGTGCTGCCATGCTCAATAGCATAGGTACCAAAAAATACAGTTTTTCGGCAGAGCCAAACATGGACCAGCTGCTAGAACACTGGTGTGGTTTTTTTTCTGATGACGTAAAAGAGTGCCTTTTCCAAATTGTTAAAGATTATTACAAAAAAATAAACATTTCTAGGGTAATAGTTCTCTAAGATGAAGTACTAACATTGTATATACAGAGTGGCCACTTTTTTAATGGGATTGTATTGGTAACTTTTAAACCATAAGAGTTAGAAGGTCGGTCGAATGGAGAAAAAGTTGCATTCATAGAAGCATTGTCAAGCAGTTCTAACAAATCGAGATTATCAGGGCCGGTTATTGAGATATCATAAGAAAAGTAAATTCTGTCATTTGGATTTTTCTTTTTTTCCCACTTTATTTCGAATATTATCAAAAAATAACACAGGAGTTTTTTATTCGACAGTAAATTATCCTCAATTTGACATATCGGATTTCGTATCCAACGTTTCGAACGCTCTGGGCCACCCTCAACCTCATTATTTTCAATATGGACCTGCATATTTTATGACACTTTTCGAAATAACTTTTAACGCTGAATTCAACGATATATCATACAATGTCATTCAAAGTTGATTTTCAGGTGATTTTGACCCTTATCCAAATTTCTTTGGGTCGGATCTGCATTACATTTAGGTACCTAGGTACCTAGTTTAATTAACAACATGCAATACATTTCGATAAGAAAATCAACTTACTCATCTTCAACTGAATGGAACGCAACAGAATCAAAGCAAGAAACAAGTAATAATTATTTACAAATTTCAAGAGGTAAAAAACCGAATTCATAATAATTAAACGAAACATTTAATGAAAGAAAAATCAAATGATTATTCGAAAGTAAATGATGAACATTAATGAAGTGAATGTTCGAAATGTCCACCATTTTGTAAAATGCACTTTGCGGTTCTGGAACCCATACTTCTTATACATTTGCTTATTTCGTCTCCTTGAATACCTTCCAATACATTCTCAATCTTCTCGCGAAGAATCTCTATTTTCGGGTTCGTAGTATCATGAATTTTATTTTTGAGATATCCCCACAAATAAAAATCCAGCGGATTCAAATCCGGAGATCTGGCAGGCCATGCTACTGGACCTCTTCAATCCATGAATCGAGAAAAGTTCGATTTAGATAGTCTGTGACTATTCTTGAGTTGTGTGGACCACATACGTCTTGTTGGAACCATGGACTATTACGCCGATACCGTATAGGAAGATCATCCAACATTTCTTCTATAACTTCTACATATTTTGCTCCGGTTAGGTTGCCGTCAATAAAATAGGGTCCCAGTAATTTATTATTCAATAAATCGCACCATATGTTCAAAGAAAAATGATATTGATGTCTAACTTCATGAATTAAGTGAGGATTTTCTGTGGCATAAAAATGTTTGTTCCTTCGATTGAACATGCCAGAATTTGTAAATGTCGTTTCGTCTCCCCAAATGATATTGTGCGCAAAATTGTTGTTATTCCGCACCTTCCGTTGAAACCAATTACAGATTTGCAACCTTCTCTCAGGATCATTGCGATATAATTTTTGCACGGCTTGGTATTTATAGTCATGGTATGTATCCGTGTCTCTTGAGTATTTTATTAACAGCACTTTTTGATAAATTGCATTCACTGGCCATATTTCTCGATCCTATTCCTGGATTCATTCGAATTTGGGCCAGAACATTGGTGTCATTGATAGGCTCGTTTCGTCGTACATAAGGACCTCTAGGTTTGATGAATGAATTATGTGCAAGTAACGTTGTAGATAAACGTCGAAACATTTTAATATTTGGTGTTGTTCTTTCAGGATATAATTCACCATACTTTTGTTGTGCTTTGAACGAATTTCTATCTAGTTTTATGTACACTTCGTACATATCTCTCTTCTCTTCATTTGTGTATCTTACTATATCGAATAAGTTAAATTGAAATTACTCAGAAAAGTATTTGATGGCAAGTTCTTGTGACACAATAATAAACGAAGTGACAAATAATATGACATTTCTTGTTATGTTCTTTTTTATCCACGGCCTACTACTTGAAAATAATACATTCAATAAACCTAGAGTTGTGTGTATGTAAGAAAAAACAAGTCTATCAACGATATCAATGTTCTGACCCAAATTCAATTGAACCCAGAAAAAAAATCGAGAACTGTGGCCAGTGAATGCAATTTATCAAAAACTGCTGTTAATAAAATAGTCAAGAGACGCGAATACAATGATTTTGAATTTGAATACCAAGCCTTGCAAAAATTATATCGTAATGATCTCAAAATGAAGTTCCATTCTGTAATTTGTTTCAACGGAACAAATGACAAATCCAACAATAGAGATTCTTCGCGAGAAGATTGAGAATGTATTGGAAGGTATTCAAGGAGACGAAATAAGCAAATGTATAAGAAGTATGGGTTCCAGAACCGCCAAGTGCATTTCACAAAATGGTGGACATTCCGAACACTTACTTCATTAATGTTCATCACTTACTTTCGAATAATCATTTGATTTTTCTTTCATTAAATGATAGTTTCGTTTAATTATTATGAATTAGATTTTTCACCTCTTGAAATTTGTAAATAATTATTACTTGTTTCTTGCTTTGATTCTGTTACGTTCCATTCAGTTGGAGATGAGTAAGTTGATTTTCTTATCGAAATGTATTGCATGTCGTTAATTAAACTAAAGGTACCTAAATGTAATACAGATCCGACCCAAAGAAATTTGGATAAGGGTCAAAATCACCTGAAAATCAACTTTGAATGACATTGTTTGATATATCGTTGGATTTAGCGTTAAAAGTTATTTCGAAAAGTGTCATAAAATATGCAGGTCCATATTGAAAAAAATGAGGTTGAGGGGGGCCAGAGCGTACGAAACGTTGGATACGAAATCTGATTATTTCAAATTGAGGATAATTTACTGTCGAATGCAACCTCTTCTCCATTCGACCGACCTTCTAACTCTTATGGTTTAAAAGTTACCAATACAATCCCATTAAAAAAGTGGCCACTCTGTATATAGTATATATACAATGGTACTAATAATTGTACAGCGTGAACAAGAGATCACTGAAAATAGGTACACAAAACGAATGTATATTTTACTGGAACTATTGCTATCTATGATTCAGTAGTATAGGTACCAAAAAATACAGTTTTTAGGCGGAGCTAAAAATAGATCAGATTGTCAAATGGCGTGGTTTTTATTTTCTGTTGGAGTAAAATAGTGCTATTTTATAAATTGATGAAGATCATTACACAAAGAATATACGTTTTTGGCTGAAATAAGGTACTTATAATTGACCAACATCAACAGAGAGAGATGACTGAAAACAGGTGAACAAAATCCCATTTTTTTTACTAAATATTGTATAATCTTACGGACTCATCTAAAATGGACAGAAATAGACCCATCTTCAGCTTATGGAAGGGAGGCTGTCAGAAAAAGTTATTCAGTGATGACGATAATAAGGATTACTTGGACACTTTTCCTGAGCCGCAATGCCAAGACATAACGAACAAACTCGTAACATAATCGTAATCAGTACCCTCATCAATAATATTCTTTAGGGGAAGAACATTCGAACGGGCCAGAGTCAGAACCAAAGGCTTAACTTGACCCCACCGGAAAACATAAAGTAGGATCACAGAGTTATATAAATCGTGCAGGAAATTTTTACTTCCTGCCCTTTTCGTGAAATATACGTTTGGTCAATGCCAACTCATGTGGCAACACTGTAACTAACAGAGCTCCACGGAAGTCCTTGTTGGTTGGTTGGTTGGTTGAAAGCTGACGAGCCAGAGACAGGGTTGGCACTTACTTAGCTTCCCTTGACACTGCGACCAGCTGGGGTCTATCGAAGTCCTTGTTACTAGTATTTGATTCGTTTTCGTTGGAAGTTATATAGATGGAGCCAAAAGTAATTGAATTGACGTTTGGACTAGTTTGGAGTGCATGAAAACTTTTCTCAAAGAAAGTGTAATGGTTTTTATATCAATGCATTTGTGAGAAGGAAACTAAGATAATTAAGTGAAATAGTGGCCAGTTATTGTGTTGCTGGAAAATAAAACCTTCACCGAATAATCTTTTAGATCGTTACATCACAATTCCTTATGTTCACAGCTCAGTCTTTCAAAATCCTTGCTATCTCGGTAATTGGAGTATCGTGCATATTTTATTGAATCACAGAACAAGGTAAACTGACGCCATATAGATTTCCTTATAGTAACTGTGCTCTCTGGTTTAGATGATCTAACTAAGTCAACAATGTCTTTTCTGGAAGAGTTTCCGAATCTGCAATCATAATGCTTTGCACATCATCAAAAATAATACGTTAAACCCGCAGTCTGTTGAATCTTGACATTCAACAAATAATGAAATGTCATCAGCAATGTAAACAAATAAACAATGAATTGTCTTGACAACAGTGAAAAAATACCTGATTCTTTTTTTCGCGGAAAATGCACGTGTGCATGTTTTTTCACCAAAAATACCTTGTGTTCTTCTCATTCAGGCATTCTCTTGTCGATAGAAAGATGACGTGATTTATTGAAATTTTGTATTTGCATGAAATGAATTAATATGTCCTCAATAAACTCATTTCTTTGTTCAAAAATAACTATTTCATGAGATGAAAGCATTCTATATAATATTTGAGAATGCTATTCAGCATGAAGAATGAACAACCTCCATGCAAAACTCCTATATAAAAGTATCTCTTTGTCTTTCGACCATCTGAAAATGCAGCAGGTTCTCTTCATTGCTGACATCCGCCATCAAAATCCCCTTTAATTATATATTTATCGCCTTTCCCGACCTGAGTTTATTATTTCTAACTTTTCCAATTCAGCCAGCCTGTATCTTCTTTCAAGTTTATGCAGAACTTGAGGAAACTCTGTGTTTGTTTTTGCTGAAAAACATCCGCTTCCTTATTGCGGCAAACAATAATCTCTCGGGAAAACTCTTTTCTTGATCGATACTAATGGAAAATGAAGAAGTGCAACCCAATTTCACCAACAAATTGAATTAGTTTCATAGATGATTCAGTGCACGTTGAGCTGGTGTGGTATTTTGTCGTAACTTCGTGGCATAATAATTGGATTAATAATTTTCTCGTTTCACAAGATTGATGTTTTATCCCGTTACACCGTGACTGTGACTGGATAGGTTCACATGACAAAAGATTGAGGAAAGATCTCTCGAGATTGTGATTCCTCAATATGGTTTTCAGGAGTTTAGCCTGTCGAAATCTGGAAAGGAAAAATTAATAGCTGAATTATATATAATTGAAAAATTGCACAACTTCTGTTGCTCCGCATGGTTACTTCACCACCAACCTTTTTCTGAGATGAATCATTCTTCTCTGTGGAAGTATTTTCCCCCACAATCAATTTTTGACGCCCAGTTACGGTTTGTCGGTTTGTCTCGGGCACGACTTTCCGTTTAACGTGGGAAGGCCACTCGCTCCGGACAGTGGAGGAATGACGTTCCAGGAGTCGATATACAGTGCGTTCCTTAGGTATGGAATACATTCATTTTAAGCGTTATTATGTATTTGTTTTAAAAAACCTGAAACAGGTCGACTTCTTTAGTCAATTTGACAATTTACAGTATGAAAATATTACCCCCTCCTTGCACCTCGTCTGAATTATGTGCACCCCCTTACCTAGTTCGAAATGAATTCTCATTATCTGTTCAGAAATAACGAGTTTTCCAAATGTGGTGCAATCATAACTGAGAAAATTCATTTTGAAAATGTGAAATGTTGATACTTTACGTAGTATGAAAATAATGTCACATAGTGTTTAGGAAGTATTTCTCAATTCATTTTACAATTGAACTAAATGTTCAAAATGACCACCATTCACCCCTTGACAATAAGCAAGCCAAACTAGGAATTCTCGTACAACATTTTGTAGGACCTCAGGGGTTATGTTGTTAATTTCTTCTGTTATCTTAACTTTTAAAATTGCAATAGTGTTTGGTCTATTGAAATATACTTTCGATTTTGAATAACCCCATCAGAAGTAATCAAGAGGAGTCAAATCGGGGGATCTAGGTGGCCATTTAATCGTTCCACGTCTTCCAATCCACTTATTGGGCAAAACTTCGTTCAAATGATCCCTAACAATACGTTTGCAATGCGATGGAGCTCCGTCTTGTTGGTACCAAATTGATCTATCTATTGCATTTGGATCATTAACATCAGAAAAAAGTATTTTCTATGTAGGCTGTAAAAAGTTCATCAAAAAAATCTAGATAAACCTCACCATTAAAATGTGCCTTCAAAAAAATAAGGGCCAATAATTTTTTTGTTAATGATACCAGCCCAAACGTTCTTTTCTCTGGAATATTGTGTGTGAGCCTCACACATCCAATGAGGATTTTTTCTGATCCAATTTCTACAGTTTTGGCTATTAACTGTTCCATTCAAATGAAAAGAAGCTTCATCAAAAAAAACAATTTTGTTTATGAACTGCAAATCTGCTTTCATTCTGTCCATCAGTTCACAGAATTGTTGCCTCCTATAATAATAATAATAATAATAATAATAAATGCTTTTATTGAAAGGTAACATACTCTGTACATAGAACCTAACAAAAGGCAGGATTCAATATCTGCGCATGAAACATCATTGCAGAGCTTGCTCTTCCATCCAACCATCAAAATATATTCATGATAATGCTTAATTTGAAAATATTCATTACAAAAAAAAAACAATAAAAATAAAAGAGAACAAAAATATATGAAAAACTATATGTAAAATGAAATATTGCAGGAAATCAATACGAAAATATTCATAGAAGTTGAAAACAGGGGTGTGCCAATTCAAGTTCGTTTCATATCATATTTCAATATACGGAAAGCTGTTTTCGATTAAATATTGTTTCATATTTTTTTTGAACGTATTGAGTGAAAATAGTTTGAATTCAGTCGGTAACCGGTTGTATAAGCGAACAATCTGATACGAGAAGGAGCCACGGAAGAAAGAAGTTCTGTGTTTCGGCGCTGTCAGGTTATTCCGGAATCTCAAGTTCAGATTGTGTATATCTGTTCTGAAATATAACTTTCTGAATAGGTAAGGTGGCTTTCCAGTTGTAATGATTTTGTGGAAGATCGAAGCGGAATGGAGTATGCACCTGGCCTCCATATTGAGCCAACCAAGATTTTTAAGATGTTGTGAAACATGTTCCCGCCTTCTTGTGCCTGTGATGAGTCTGATGCAAGAATTTTGGAGTTTTTGTAGCCGCATTCTGTCTGATTTCAGTAGTCCCGGGTAATAAACTACGTCTGCGTAATTAGCATGTGAAAGTACTAATGCATCACATAGCATGAGTTTACTTCTCTTGTTCAATATATTTCTACTTGAATAAATAATTTTAAGGTTCATGTACTCTCGCTTCAAAATATGAGTAATGTGTGTCCTAAATCTGAGAGCACTGTCGAGGTATAATCCTAATTTTTTTGTTATTTCAGTAGTGGGTAATTGGACACCATCTACGGCTACATTAACTGAATTCTTGCAACGGTTTCTCGCAGCTGTTCTTCCAAAAATCATGACATAAGATTTAGACGCATTAACAGTGAGACAGTATTTATTAGAGGTCGTTATTAAAGAATTCAAATCCTGATTCATTTGTTCGAGTGCATGCTTGAGATAGTCTTCTTCGAATTCTAAATACAATTGTGTATCGTCTGCGTAACAATGCATTGAAGTATAACGTAAGGACTTTGGAAATTGGGAGATATAGAGGACGAAGAGGAGGGGGCCCAATATTGATCCCTGAGGAACACCATTTTTTAGAATGAGTGAGTTTGGCTTTTCATTATTAAGTATAACACAATGAGATCGATTATGAAGGTAACTTTGGAAGAGTGATGTGGCATCCGAGGAAAACCCTAGGTAACTAAGAATAGCTATAACTAGTTTGTGATTAATGCGGTCAAATGCTTTCGAGTAGTCAAGCAATACTAAGAGACAGAGTTTGTTATTGTTAATAGAGATATGCACATCATCGACAACTTTCAACAGGGCCGTTGAACAACTATGGTCAGCTCTAAATCCCGATGGACAGTATGGCAATATATCGAATTCATTTAATTAAGATCGCATTTGTTAGTTCAATATTTTTTCGAAGGCTTTCGAGATGGCACACAAAATACTAATTGGACGAAGGTCACTCATATTCTCTGGATTGGTGATTTTTGCCAGTGGTAGGACATGAGATTGTTTCCAACTCGATGGGTAAATATGTTTTTGTATACAATAATTGAATATATGTGATATGTGCGTTAGAATCATGGGACAACAATGTTATAACATTTGTATACTTATTTTGTCAGGTCCCACAGCATTCGATTCAATGCCCAGTAATGTAGTATAAATTTCATCATCATTCGTTTCATGGTAAGAAAAATGATTATCGTTCAGTGTATTACCTGAGAAAAAATCAATAATGTCATCGTCAGGTGTAGAGTTATTATTTGAAATGCTTCCAAAAAAGTTATTGATATCTTCAACATGCATTAGGTGTTCCGGAATTGTTTTCTGCACCTTTTTGTTGTTATATACGTTCATATCAGCTAGTTCTTTCCATAATTGTTTGTTTCTTGTTGAACGATGATTGAGGTATGCTTTTTTTCGAGTATCACAGTCCGATTCGTGAGATTTCTCATTTCTTTATAATAATCCCAATGATGCTGATTTTTTGTTCTTCTAAATCCTGAGAGAGCCTTATCTCTCAGTTTGAACATAAGTTTCATATTATCAGTTATCCACGGTGCTTTTTCCTTCGTAATTTTGACGTTTTTTACCGGCGAGTGTTTATCGAATATTTCAAGTAGTAAAGTAGTGAATACGGAAACTTTCTCATCAATATCATTGGAGTCATACATATCACAGAAATCAATTGCATGCAAATCCACAAAAAATGAATCTGGGTTGATTTTTCTAAAGTCACGGAATGTGTACATGAAACTGTCACCTGTTGATTGTATGAAGCCCGCTTTACACGATACAAGGAGATGATCTGAGAATGAACTACAATCGATCGTAGTACAGTCGGTTATATTTAATATCTCTGAACAGATTAAAAGATCAATTATTTTACAACTGGTCGGGGAATATCGTGTTGGTTGATCAACAATTTGTGTCAAACTGAATGAGTCAATTATTTCACTCAACTGAATACAAGAACTGCTCGTTGGTTCTGAAAAGTCAATATTAAGATCGCCTGCACAAATTATATATTCAAATTTTGGACAAATGATGGATAAACTATCTTCAAATACTGACAGAAAACTTGGGAGTGGAAGATTAGGAGGCCTATAAATGCAGGCAACTGCGTATTTCATTCCATGTACAGTAAAGGTAATCCACACTTGTTCAACTGTGTCTGACGATATATTAGGAATTTGAGTGGCTTTGAAAATATTTTTAATATAAGTTGCAACACCTCCCCCCCTCCCATTTTCCCTATCCTTCCGAAACAGTTGATACCCCGCTAGACTAATATTATCGTTTGGGGTATTTTCAGAGAGCCATGTTTCAGAAACGGTGATGACATCATAGTTTTTGTATACCTTCTGTTTGAAATCTGGGAAACCGTTCAGTATAGATCTCGTGTTTATGTGACATATTTTTATGTTACGCATTGTTTAATGAAAGTGATAGCAACGAACTCGAGAAGGCACAAAAACATATATATACATATATATATATATATAAAAAAAATATTTATTCATATATACACGCATATACACATACATGTATACACAAAAAAGGATTGATTTATTCGAATGAGGAGATGAAAAAGACAAAAACGCCCAGATATTAATAATATATGGAGAAAGTATAGTTGAAAAATGAATTTTATTATGTTCCTTTGGCAGCCCTACGAGGATTCTCTCTTGAAGGTTTCTTGATGCTTATATTATCAGGATCATCCTCATTTAACTCCTGAACCAACAGTATAAAAGGAGAAATTTCCAAAATGTTAGTCAATACTAAAGATAAAGTACCTCTCTCCCACAAATCAGGAGTCTACAGAATTTCATGTTCACAGACCGATTGTGCTGCCCAATATGTCGGTCAGAGTGGTAGAAAAATAAAAACAAGAGTTGGTGAACATGTTAAACTGATTGAGAGTTCTAGAAACCCACACATAGAGGATTATAATACCAAAAGTTCATTTGCTAACCATATTCTTAATTACAACCATACTTTTGATATAGAGACTGATTTGGATATTTTATGTTTGCCAAAAGGGTTCTCTATCAATTTTCTTGAAATATTTAACCTTAATTTTGTCATAAACAATCCGAGTGTTATTTCCTTAAACGAACAAGTACAGTTTGATTGTCGTAAGTTTTTTAATTCCCTTACATTTCATTAGAACTTTTTCCTTCCTTGATCTCCGATAAACCAATTGTTCTACGTCATAGTGCATTCGTTCGTTTGGACAGGGCCATTCCTGTTTGCTCTGTGGTGTTTTTCCTTTTTCAGTACAAGTTGCACTTCGGGTTGTTTTGTTGTAATAACTAGTCTGTCATATACATACTGTTCTTTATTTTGATACATAATTGTTCTACTCTTATGGATATATATAAATTTGTAAATATGGATAGGTGACATCCGAGCTCTACGCATGGTATAGTTACCGCTTTGGTTTTGATTTACATCTAGTTCAATTTTGTTCCGTGCATGGAGTTCTCTTGTCGTCGTTCCATGGCTAGGTTCGACAATTCAGTCTGACAGATGGTTGGCTCTTTGTGTGCTGTCAATCACCGCCATTGCATTTGTTGTTTTCCTCATGTCTTCGAATTATTTTGTATCGGCTGAAGTTTTTGGCCCTCCCAAGTTTAAGTATGGGACGCACCCCTTGAAAGGGGATTTCCCATTTCCCCAATTGGTCTACGTTATAAACATGGGAATTATATAAAAAATTTTAGTAACATTAACCTACAAAACTAATTTTTTGAATTTTTCATCTCCATGTAAGTAGCACTTATCATAGCATATTACCCATGTAACTAAGTCTTTGTTCTTCTTTTATTGTAGAATACTTTTATATATGCTGATGATGAACCTATAGAGGTTCGAAACATGTTCAATAATCGATGGTATTGACCTAATCGATTTTAATATTATATTGTGGAGACGACTTCGTGTTTTTCTTCTTCATAAAATTATACCACTCCACTTCGAGATACAATGGACTTCTACCACAGGTACATATAATTGTTACACATCAAACATGACTGAGAAGATACATTCATTGAAACAAAAGGTTGTGTTTTTCTTTGTACATATATTTAGTAGGATACAGCAACAGAATTCTGATGTAATGCAGGGTTGCCTATAGTTTTTTTTTTTTTTTGGTGGAGTAAGTGGGTGTAAATGATGTTGAAGCCTTCTATGTCTTCCAGTATGTTAGTGATATCTAGGAATGCTCGTTTATGTTCATTTTTTCTTTGCCCAGAATAGAGACATTTTTATATGAGAAGTTGTGGTTATTGTCCCAAGAATGTTTAACAAGCATGCAGAATTGTTTTTTGTTCCTCACATGGCTTTTGTGTGGAGTGATTCTATATTCAAGACATCTGCTGGTTTGTCCTATATATTTCTTGTTACATACGGTGCAAAGGATGGGATAGATCACATTGTATTGGTCTGTCAGTTTATCTTTTTCTTTTAATTTCGAAAGATAGTTGTTGGTTGTTTTGTGATTCTTGAAGGCATGTTTCACACTGTCATATGCGTGGAATATTTTGGTTAGTTTGTAGGATAGATTGCCGAGAAAAGCTAACGAATAGTAGAATATGGTTTTGTTATTAGGTGTTTTGTTAGAGGTGTTTATGTTATGTGCTGTTGAATTATATGAGGATATATGGAATAGTAAGCGATTTATTAATTTTGAGAGGTAGCCACAGTTCTCAAATGTTAGTGCAAGTTATTTTAGTTTTTGTTGTTGTAGGGTGGTATGAGTAGTCTCAATTATTCTGTTGTTTGTAGGTTCATTTTATGTTGTTTTTGGTGGAGAGATTCATAGTGAAAAAGTCTTTTTAATGACTGTGACAACTTTCCTTCTGTTCAATTTGGTGTCAAGGGAGGGTACGCTGAAGTTTTGGTTTTCTTCTTCTATAACTGTTCTATAACTGTTCAGTATTTCAACTTTGCTGTTTTGTGGAATGCCTACTATGATGTCATCCACATATTCTTTCAAAAAGGTTTGGAAATGTTAGTTTTTCAAGACTATTGCCAACCAAGTCATCCATGACGTATTGTGCTTCAATGGGAGATACAGGGCTTCTCAGTGATATACCTAAAATATATTCGTAGTATGAACTTGAGTACACGAAAACTGTGGTGTCTTGAAGAAAATTTGATAATTCAAAAGAAGTATTTTTGTCATTTTCAGTGTCAAACTAGTTTTTAAAAATCACAAAACAACCAACAACTTTTTTTTTTCAAATCCAGTCCAATGTAATCTATTCCATCCATTGCGCCGTATGTGACAAGAAATATATAGGACAAACCAGCAGATGTCTTAAAGATAGAATCACCTCATACAAAAGTGATATGAGGAACAAAAAACAAACATGCATGCTTGTAAAACATACTTGGTACAATGACCACAACTTCTCATATGAAAATGTCTCTATTCTGGACGAAGGAACAAATGATCACAAACGAGCCTTCCTAGAAATGACTAACATACTGGACGAACCCCTTGCGATGAACTCAAGAATAGACATAGAAGGCATCAACATCATTTACACCTACTTACTCCGTTGCAAGCCAAGCGCCACCTACTAATCTATTGGCAACCCTGTATTATGTATTCATACAATATGTGACCCCCTCATTGTAATTTTCAATCTTATTGTCAAAACTGGAACATTCCCTAATATTTGGAAATTTCCGCGCATATGTCCAATTTTTAAAACAGGAAAACAATAGACCTATTGCACTGATTTCTGCTCTCTCAAAATTATTCGAGATAGTTGTGACCGACCTGATGTATGCTCACACTCGCCATCACATTTTCCAATACCAACACGGTTTCATGAACGGTCGTAGCACTTCGACAAATCTGTGTATTTTTACAGAATTTGTATCCGAAGCACTCGATTCAAGATCTCAGGTAGATGTAATCTACACAGATTCTAGTAGGGCGTTCGATCGCGTATCGCACAACAGGCTTCTAGGCAAACTGATATCTTTTGGTTTTTCTGAGAATCTTATTAATATTATAAAAACATATTTGAAAGATCGCAAACTTTACGTTGACTATGAAGGAGTGAAATCCTATGAGTTTACGGCAACATCCGGTGTACCACAGGGCTCAAACCTGGGACCCCTACTTTTTCTACTATTTGTAGATGATATCTGCACTGGAATTGACTAACAGACTCGATTTCACTACAAAATGACCTGAAGTCGTTGGAAGAATGGTGTACAGTAAATAAACTATCACTTAATATTAGTAAATGTAAAATTATGACATATTCACGAAAAAATAATCCCTTTAATGTACAATTATACCATTAACGAAGAGTTACTGTCACGAGTCACACAACATAAGGATATGGGTGTCACATACGACTGTAAACTAACCTCTACAAATCATTAAGAAACAATAATTTCCAAAGCAATGAAATCATTAGGTTTTTCAATTCGTACTTGTAGGGAATTTAAATCGTGGGCAATTGAAATGATTCAACGGAAGTTCTTAAAATACCTATTTTATGAAAAATATGAACGTTACCCTTGAAGAAATTACAATAAGGATCTCCTGTTGAGCGAGTTTAAGACACAGTCATTAAGAAAAAGAAGAGAAATCAATGATCTACTATTTATGTACAAAATTATACACAACACCATAGATTCTCCGACATTACTTCCGTTAATCAACTTCAATATACCCCGACAAATCTTCTCGGTATCACAATACATTCCACTTCAATATACCTAATACACAACATCACTTTCATTCACCAATAAACTCAATGAGCACAAATTATAATAAGCTAGGCTCAGTTGACATTTTTTTCACACTCGGACACAATTCAGACAAATTGTTTTCAGTTTGGTTTCTGCCCAACCTACAACCTGTAAGTCAACCAAACTCATAAATTATTACTACTTTCCATCGCACAATCCCATGTAATATTTATTAAGTACTCCTGCAATTGGGCTTCGGCCTGCTGGATGTATATACCAAATAAATAAATAAATAAATTATATCAAAAGTCACTGTCACAAATGTTCTTTATTCTGTTGCTGTATCCTACTAAATATTTTATATATGTACGAAGAAAAACACAACCTTGTTTACACAAATGTATTTCTCACTAATGTTGGAAGTGTAACAACTATATGTATGATTGTTTTAGCTTCTCTCATAACTTCACCTTCCGTAATGTATTGAATCGTTGACTCAAAAATAAACTTCAGTAACTATCTTCCATCGTTCAAGAATAGCAGCATCGGATACTTTAACAAACATAAACCAGGTAGGAAAAAGTCCTCATCACCCTCGATCCAACTCTTTTTTAGGATAAAGGAAACTGATAATAAGAATATCACATTTATGCTATTGAACATTCAAAGCATAAGGAACAAAATTGACGACTTGCAAATTCCATGTGCAAATGATAATTATCCTGACATAGTAATGATTACTGAACACTGGTTAAAAGGAAATGAAAATATTACTTTATTTGGTTATGAACTTGCTTCCAAGTATAGTAGAACAAACACTATCCATGGGGGTACTCTTGTACTTATAAAAGACTCGTTATTAACACATTTTGATTTCAAAAATGTGAATAAATACAATATTCTATTGGACGAGAAAAAAACTTTCGAATTTTCTCTGGTACATTGACAACAGTTGAATCCCTTTATTGTTTGCCTTTACCGAGCTCCAAACTCGGATGCAATGTTATTTATTCAGAAACTTGATGATTTACTCTCTGAGTTGCCTGACACATCCAAAATTATAGTCGCAGGTGACTTCAACATAAACTTTACGGAATCTTCCACTCTGAAACATAGGCTTCAAAACCTATTGGACTCTTTTAATTTACATATGCATGTGAATCCCCAACTAGAATCTCCTCACAGAATGCCACAACTATCGATTACTTCTGCAGTAACTTGGAGAACGTTATCTGTACAGTCGTACCCTCGGGTATATCCGATCACGAAGCTGTCATCAGTACGGTGAGTATTGACCAAAAGGTTAACTCCCAAAATAAATTTAAATACGGCAGACTCTATAGCACTAGTAATTACAAAAAATTTCAACACCTATGTCGAGTAACCAATTGGGACTGCACTACGAAATCGGACATAGCATTCAATGATTTCTATGACAAACTCAAAAGCAACTTTGTAAAAGCATTTCCAATTCAAAAGATCAAAATTAGGAGGAAAAAAAAATCATGGATACTTAGTGGAATCAAAATTTCAGCTGAAAATATGAAATCTCTACATAACAACCGCAAAAATACTAATGAGCCGTTCTTCCACAGCTATTATCTCAAATATAGGAAAATATATCGCAGCGTCCCCAAACTAGCAAAAGAAACTTATTACAGAGATAAATTTGAGGAATCGAATAACAAAAGTAAAGAATGTTGGAAAATCATCAAGGAACTAAGAGGCAGAACTAAAACAAAGAAGACTATATCTATTGAGCCCGATGATCTCAATACCTACTTCTGCAATATAGCACTCAAACTCACCCAAAATATTACAGCTCCAAACTCACCTTTGTCATACCTGGAAAATATAAATATTGCTAACGAGTTTCAACTTTCCGACACCAACCTCAGTAAACTCAAAGAGATCCTGAGAGATATTCAAAAAAAAACTGCTCAGGGATAGATGATATTTCAATTAATGTCATTCTAAATCTTCCTGATATTGCTTTGACAGCTTTGGTTGAACCAATCAACACCTCGTTCAGAACCGGAACTTTTCCTCTCGTCTTGAAAACTTCTGTGGTTATCCCTATCTATAAAGGAGACAGTGAAAGAGACCCCTTCAATTACCGGTCTATATCGCTTATCCCTAGCTTAGCTAAAATAATTAAAAAAATAGTGGAGATCCGCATTCAAAACTTCGTATTATTCAACAACATAATCTGCCCAGAACAATTTGGCTTTCAGACTAACAAAGGTACCAATGACGCTCTATTTTTTTTTATGTCGGAAGTACACAGAAATATCAATGCAGGCGACTACGCAGCGGCGATATTCTGCGACTTCTCGAAAGCGTTCGATTGCGTGAGTCACGATACTCTGCTACAGAAACTCGAAATTTACGGATTTAGAAATTCGGGCCTTGAATGGATAAAATCCTATCTGAGCAATCGTAGTCAAATAGTGCGCTGTGGCACTGACTCCAATAGGGCTGGTATTGAATTGGGAGTACCTCAGGGCTCAGTACTCGGACCCATCCTCTTCTTGCTCTACATTAATGATATAAACCTCCTGAACATCACTGCCAAGATCACTCTATTTGCGGATGACGCAACTTTTCTATGGCATGATAATTCACAGCAACTACTGCTAGATAACATCGAAAGGGCTTGATTACAATAAAACAATGGTGCGACTCCAATTCTTTAGTGATTAACATAAAAAAAACTAATATAATCACATTTCGCTGCAACCTACCAGATAAACCACTGGAGGATGAAAATATCCTTAACAAAACAGAGACACGTTTTCTTGGATTAAGTATAGACTCTAGACTGAAATTCGATTATCACATTAACAATCTCTGTAATAAGTTGTCTTCGAGATGCTACGCAATTCAAGTAATCTTGAACGATTAGGGTATAAACGCAGCCAGATCGGCGTACTTTGCTCTGATCGAATCTCATCTAAGGTATGGGATTGCATTTTGGGGCGCTTGCTGTTCTTACCAGCTCAAAAATGTTTTTGTAATTCAAGAAAGAGTCTTGAGGTATATCGGCAAAAAAAGACTCAGAGACTCATGTAGAACGCTGTTCATTGATCTCAGTATATTTACGGTAACATCTATATACATTCTAGAATCTGTCACCCTTATACATAAAAATAAAAATCTCCTTGTAGCAAATGATAATTCATATAACACTCGACAGAACAATAATATCAGACTACCTAGACCATCTTATAATTTGGTTAGAGATTCTATAATATACAATGGCATTGAAATGTATAATAATCTCCCTATAACCACTAGAGAAACTACTTGTCTCAGGCGATTCAGAAGAGAGTTAGAAAAAATCTTGATTGAACCTTTAGCTAGTCGCAGTTCCACATACTTGGGAGCTCACTCATAACCCTTGACGAAATTGTATGACTATAACAAATTTTCTCAATAGCTCCATAATACGTGACATTGTCTTCATTTATTTATTTATTGTCCTTTATTCAACGTTGCCTATTTACCACACTTTGTATTTTTTGGTCTGCACATCTTAAATGTATATGTATATGGCGTATCTTATACAATATCAATCTATTTTTATATATATATTTATATTGTTACCCACTTATTTAGTTATAACCTAACTGTATGTGCATAATCTCAGATTATTTTTATAATTTTCACAAACCTATCACTTATATGTTCAAAGATGTACCTAAGCTTTGTCTTCAAGAATTTTATCCTTTGACAATGAAGGATATCTTGATTGATTGATTGAATAACCTCATTTTTAACCCACGAAATAAAAAAGGGAGGTTCTTTAGTCAACTCGTATATTTTTTTTCAATTCGATTTCGATGAAAAAAAACATTTTATAGCGTATACTTCGAAGTTAGTCTCATCCAAAGTAAAATCTCCCTTAAGGGTAGAAAAATAGGAGATTATTAATTTTTCATCTGTGAACCGATTCTGTTTGGGCTTGGCACACATATAGGTAGTTCTGATGACACTACAACATTATGGATACCCGGGGTCAATTGAGTAGGTAGTTATCAATTGATTTTAGCTACAAAAAAGTGGAAAAGAAAAACTGTTCAACAAAAAATCAAACTGACAAAAAAATCAACTATAAAGCTAAAAATAAAATGAACCTTCCTAGTCTCAATGATAATTGAGCTCCTAAACTAATGTGAGTAAATAATTTTGAGTCGGCGCCAAGAAAAATCATTATATTACTTTGAAGAAGTAATCAAAAAGCCGCCGTGCATCCCGCTTGTTTGGCGCCGACTCAAAATTGGTTACTCACATTAGTTTAGGAGCTCAATTATCATTAAGACCAAAAAGGTTTATCTTATTTTTTGCTTTTGAGTTGATTTTTTCGTCGGTTTAATTTTTTGGTGAAAAGTTTTTATTATCGTGGATTTTTCATTTCACAGAAAAATATTTATATTCAATATTTAATTAAGAATGTTTCCCTTTTAAACCTTATAATATAACTTCTTGATAGCACTCACCATTATAATTCAGAGTTCCTGATGATTCACCTGTCATCATGAAATGTTTGGACTATTTTACAGAATATTTGAATTGAAATCGCTCTTTACTTTTCACTAATTCTAGTTCAACAAAACGTTCAAGATCAATTCATGACAAATCTGACATTTTATGACATGCTTTTAAAAACTCCCTAATGGAAAATATACAAATGAATACATAATATTCGTGAATGGAATATTCCTAGCCCTTTGAGGTATTACAAATGTCCCTACAATCTCTACAACTACTGATTTATATTTATATTTCTCATTAAATTGAGTAGGAGTTACCATTCACGCCACATTCATTTCTGTTCAACCAATGCTGGGCACGGAACTGCATGAAGATACACAATCTCTTTCAGCTACAGCGTCAGCATTATGCTTTATATTGGTAGTTCTGTACATACAATCACATCAAATCTCCGAAGTGCATGCAGAATAAATAAAATATCTGTTTTGCCGGCCAGTCTGTTACCTCCCTCCAACGGATGCAACCTGATACCAGAAATGTTGACTCAGGATCAACACGTCTGTGGACACGAAACATCAATACCAACGCCCGAAGTTGGCGACAAAGTTATATCGATAGCTCTCTGAATTGCAAAGAGAATGTTCTGATTCCTCCGTGGGAAATATTCCACAAGGCAGTTTCACATTCGGAACACTGGTATTGCTTTTCCTCATTCTTTCATCACAATTCTTGTATGAAAAACGGATTCGAATTTTAACAATGTAATCCCCAATATTCTTGGTGATTTGAAGATGAAATCAATTACTTTGGAATCATAATTGATTAATATTTCGAATGGAAATTGCATGTAGACTGTCTGGTAAAAATACTCAAATGCATTTTATACAGATTCAACAAACTTTCAGGGATCTTCGATAAAAAACGAATCGGAATTGTGCTAGGTCAAATGACATAGTTCTGCCAGATAAGTAGTCAATACAACGTATTTTTTCGAAAATCTAATTCCATTCCTAGAAAATACATCTGCTTCAAGGACTTCAGCCAGGTAAAATGAACTTTATTGTTTATTGTTCATAACTATAATCTATTCCCATATTTAGGAGATGCTGATATGAGATTGAACTTCATTGCATGGTTGTCCACCCGTATTCATGATGATGATGATCAGTTTCTGAACAAAATATTATCGAGTGATGAAAGCTGTTTCCATGACAACAGTATAATAAACAATCGTAATTGTCATTATTGGTCTGATGTGAACCCTCATTGCATTCAAGGAACGATATATCAGTCTGTGTGGGGTGTCATTGTTTGGTGCTGAATCATTGATGGTTATTTGATAGGATCCCATGTTTACGAAGGAATTATCACTTGAGAGAGGTACTTGCCTTTCCTCCAACATGTGTTACCGAATCTCTTGGAGAATTAACCAATACAGACTCGACTGAACATGTGGTTTCAACAAGATGGGGCACTTCGTCATAATAAAAGAATAATTAACCAATATTTGGATGACACTCATAAAGATAAATTGATTGGAAATAAGGGTCCAACACCATGGCCAGCTCGAAGTCCAGATATGACTCCACTGGATTTCTTTTTGTGGGGATATATTGAAGACTTAGTTTATATGCGACGTCCACGAAATGTTGATGATTTGAAAAATAGTATCACAAATGATTGTTTAAAAAACATTGTTTTTAACCGCCAACCTAGTTGCAAAGCAACCCTCGAAAGTCAGAGTTGAGAAGACCTTAGCTTTTCAAGTCTCATCCGAAGCACTTGTGTGTACTTGTGCTTCCATATCGCGAGCGACGCTTTTAGCTGTAACGAATCGAGAAATATTAAAAAGGCACAATATATGTATTCTACGTGAAGGGAGGCAGTTCGAATACCTACTAAAATAATTCATGTTATCACTTTCATTTTTACACGCATTATATTAGCTTTACTTGTATGTTTGTTCGTAACCGACTCCTTCGGGCGCGATTTTGACCCACTTCCAGACGTCCGAATGATTTGAAATTTGGGAGGTGTATATAATTCCGGTGACAATGCATCAAGAAATTTTTGTTTGAAAAAAAATGGCGGCTCCAATATAGCGTACGAGTTTTGTGATTATGGTCCGATTCGCTTCCAAATTGGTACCTGAGGGTTTTCGGGGTTTGTTGGCTATGCCGGTAAATTAATTTCGTCTTGTTTGGAAAATTCAAGATGGCGGCTCCAAATGGTACGAGTTTTGTGATTATGGTCGATTCCTTCAAAATTGGTAGGGGTTTTGGGTGTATATGATTCTTTGTAAAATGAAAATTCAGATGGCAGCTCAAAATGGGGCGAGTTTTGTGATTATGTCTGATTCTATTCAAAATTGGTATGTGGGGGTTTTTGGGGTCGGAGATCATAATTATTTTGTCAAAATTGAAGGATTCAAGATGGCGGCTCCAAAATGACCGCGAGTTTTGTGATTATGGTCCAATCCTATTCAATACTGGAGAATAATAGTTAAAAAAAATTAATAATACTAATAGTTGTTCGGAAAACTAAAAACACGCGTTAATAGAAAACTAAACTGAAAAGTTGAAAATAAATAATAGTTGAAAAAAACTAAAAAACACGCTTTTATAGAAAACCAGATTTAAAAAGTAGAAAATAAGAAAAAAAATTATTAAAAAAAAAAGCGTGGGGTGCATGGTATCAATAATTATATAGTACATTACACACCTAGGGCAGTAAAGTAGGAAATGTCGAAGATCACAGGTAATTGTTGGCCGAGGCGATACCAAGCACCTTTAAAAAAAATACGCTTTGAAAAAAAATACATGTTTTTATTATTTAATTTTTTTTTAGTCTGGTTTTCTATAAAAGTATGTTTTTTAGTTTTTTCAAACTATTATTTATTTCGTTATTACCATTATGTTCGTAGAGTTTTGGTCAAAGTAAAATATTTTTTGGTAATTTGAAACATTTACTTTAGTTTGTATTGTCTGCGATTTTACAGAAACACACAACTAGATGAAACTGAACAGGCAATGCAACTATAACTGATATATCAATTTCATTGAACTCGTGTTATTGCTTTTTATTCTGACTTATTCATGGCCCCCTTTATAATATGCAATAAAGTTGCTGTTTTCCATCAGTATTCAAGGGAAACTATGAGTGTGCTATACGGCTGAATTCAGAATTTGATAAAGAATCGCAAAAATCTGGGATAACATTTAAAAAAATTGGCGACGTCCTAACGGATGACTCCTGGTGATCGATCTCTACGTAAATAATAGGACCCTTTGACATCAAGATCATCTGCTTTCACGAAATATGGATATCATGTTTCGTTTCCCCTTATATTTGCCCGCGGAGTTTTATATGGGACACCCTGGATATATATATATATATATATATATATATATATATATATATATATATCAAACTATCAAAACCACAGAAGATAAACACAAAAAAAAACCATGGATAACGAAAGGCCTAATAAAATCAATGAAAGAAAGGGATAAATTATTCAAGAAGAATGAAGA
Source organism: Gonioctena quinquepunctata (assembly GCA_018342105.1). Classification (NCBI taxonomy): domain Eukaryota; kingdom Metazoa; phylum Arthropoda; class Insecta; order Coleoptera; family Chrysomelidae; genus Gonioctena; species Gonioctena quinquepunctata. The sequence goes on along the minus strand of JAFIRS010000380.1, from coordinate 737,461 downwards.
CACGCACTCACACAATGAATATAAAATCTATAGAAACAAAATAGTTAAACTAATTTCAGAACTGAAACAAAACTACTACAAAAATATAATTAGGCAAAATTCGAAAAATAGCAAAAAAATATGGCAAACAGTCAATGAGTATACTAACAGAAACGTAACAAAAGTAGATAATAATATAACCGAGATCCTGAATGGAAATAACGAAATTGAAAAGGATCTCACTGATATTGTCGAAATATTCAACAAACACTACGCCACTGTAGGTGAAAAAATGGCAAATGATATAAAGGTAGCAAACAAGCAGACAGTACATACTAAAAATAGAACCCGAACTACATTAAATTCGATATTTCTACAGCCCGTTACGGAAACTGAAATGAAAAATATTATTCATTCTTTGAAAACAATTCGTCACCAGGCTTTGACAACATCACAACCTTAGCCCTAAAAGAAATAAGCAACTTTATTGCAAAACCATTATGTCGCTTAATTAATCTTATGTTTAGTGGAGGAAAATGTCCAACTCAGTTCAAAATAGCTGTAATGAAACCAATCTTCAAACATGGAAATCGAACTGACCCAAACAATTACCGCCCCATTAGTATGTTATCCATTCTGAGTAAAATCTTTGAGAAGGCCCTGAAAGAACGGTTGGTAAACTTCTTAGAACACACGAAAGCGTTATCTAAATTACAATTTGGATTTAGAACCGGAATATCTACCAATGACGCAATTGCTCTACTTGTGGATAAAATTTGTTCAAACTTAGATAAAAGCAGGCCATGCGCAGGATTATTCATCGACCTGGCAAAAGCCTTCGATACCATAAGTCACAACAAGCTGTTTTCCAAACTAAACGACATAGGTATTCGTGGCACCGCGATCTCACTCTTCCAAAGCTACCTAAAAAAAACAACAAAACTAGTAAAGATCAATAACACAATAAGTAGACAAAGAGAGATAACTTATGGAATACCACAAGAAACAGTATTAGGACCCATATTATTTATAATTTATTCAAATGAACTGCTATATTTGAATTGTCAAGGAACAATAATTTCATACGCTGATGACACCATACTTCTCATGGATGGAAACTCTTGGGAAGAAGTAGAAACCAAAATAAAAAACGATTCGGGAAAAATAATAAAATGGTTCGATGACAATCTCCTCACAATTAATATAAATAAAACTGTATATCTACCTTTTTCAAATTATAAAAATGGTCTCCCAAATACTGAACAATTAGACCTAAATCTACCTTTGAGAAATAATACGTATAATATTCAAACAACAACCAACACAAAATACCTAGGGATAATTATTGATGATAACCTAAAATGGGATCTTCAAATTCAGAACTTAACCAAAAAAATGAGATCAATAACAATAACCTGTTCAAACAAATGACATTCATACTAGATGAAAAAAATCTGAAATGCATGTATTTCAGTTTGGTCCAATCACTCCTGAACTATGGCAAAATCGGATGGGGTGGTGCATACTCTTACAGTATAAAACCTCTAGAAATAGCACGGAAGAAAATAATCAAAATAATGTATAAACTCAATAGCCAGTTTTTATCGGTTCTGCTTTTTCAGAATTCTAAATTATTGAGTATTAGAAATCTATTCTACAAAACCTCAATACTCAGTGTAGTCAATCATAATTTAATAGATATGAATAAAACTCACATTTATTCAACAAAATTTCGAGAAAATGCCAATATAGTGCTCCCTAAGTCTCAGAAGTCCATTGGACAGCGAAGTTTCCTACACGTGGGACAGAAATCATACAATTATCTACCAATAAGTTAAAAAAAAGAAATTAACAAAAAAAAATCCAAAAACAAAGTAACAAATTGGCTACTTACATCAAAAGTCAAATTACTATTATAAACACACCAATAACAGAACAGATATATGTATATACAATCCAATCTGAAATCTGCTAATCAATCACCATTGCTATCAATATAAGTCCAAATTCTATACTTATATATTCTAACTACAATATTCATTTATCAACAAACTAGTATTTTTATTAGTCTGTAGTATTTCAGAAAGTCTTAATTTTTCATTATGTTAGAAACCCTCAATCTAGCTATAAATACTATAAATATTATTATTATTATTGTGTGTGTACATTTTTTACTCTACATTCGAGAGTGAAGTGTATATGTATTTATAAATGTGTAGTTTACTAATATATCAGTCTGTGACCACTGTTATTGACACATTTATATGAATTCTCTCTCACATTTAAATTACCTTTAGTAACTTTATATTATTTTATTACTACTTAATTTTTATTACATTAGTTTAATATATTTCAAAAAGATCAAATACCCCTTTGTGTCTTGGAACACAGTCTAGCTTAGGCTAAAGTGAACCTGGACATAGAAATTTGATTAATTTGAAATATCTGATATTTTATTCAAAATCTGTTATTTATTCAAAATTGTTTATGTTTACATTAATAATCTTTATGCAAATGAAAAACTGAAAAACTGGATAAATATTTTTATTATCATTATATATATATATATATATATATATATATATATATTTGATCGAAATATATTTTGAGAAAAAACACTTTTTCATCCTTATATTTGATTAATTTATCTGTGAGAAATTTTAGGTGTTTCTACTTGTTTCACATAATCATATAGCAGTTATGATATAATTGCTGAATTCATGTCGTCCCGAACGAACAAATGGAAACCGAGCTCTCTCTAATATCGCCAACAGAATAAACAACCTGTTCCGCTAAAGTTAAGCATGTTTTGCGAGTTTCCACAGTTTTTATTTTCCTTTCTCATTACAAGCTTAATTGCATGTTGTTCGTTGCCATTTGTTGCTAATTCAATACGCTTATCGTTAAACTAGTTGAGAATGAACCGTTTACTTTGTGCAGGAGAATTGTTGAGCTAACCATATTAGCCAATGAAATTAAGGAAGTTGAATATGTATATTGTAACGTGCTGGTCTTCCTTCGCACCCGTTTTCTGTTAGATCAAGCAGGCTCATCGGTTCTTAACGATGAGTTACTCAAATTTTACGAGTGTACTCTGGGTTATATAAATAAGAAAAGGAGAAAAACCATCTTCAATAAAATAAAAAAAATCATGTTCCAAGTACCTACCTGATGGGTTTGGATGTTGTTTTGATCAACTGAGATATTTTGCTGGTCACCAATTTTGTTTTGTAATAATTTCATATGAGTAGTGAATACATAAAAATTAATAGTCTTTCCGATTGCTATTCAAGAACTCACATTTTACAAGTCGATTTACATTCAATTATTCCACATCCCAAACTGAAACTTAAATCTTGTATCTTCTTCTGCGTGCTATTGCAAAAGAGGCCATCGACAAATGAAAGACACGTATTATAGTTGAAAAATCATTCTCAGCTCATTTTCAATGACAATAGTGATTATTGTAGGGTAATAATTTTCCTGGAAAGGCAGGAATTCTGAGTACGTTCTAATCTTTCATTGCGGGGTTCCCATTCAATCCCTTATATTTGCTATATGACTTAAGTTTACATTTTTATATATTGAAAAAAATATATATTTTATTCACTCTATCATATTGTTCATTAGAAATTATATATTCCCATTTTGAAAATGAATATAATATTTTATTTTTTAAGTTATTATATATTTTCCAGAAGAGAGTACGAAACCCACCACGAGAAATCATATAGTCAATATTATGGAAATAAACACCCAGATATGCCGTAGGCATTTCCAGCTGACCCAAAAAACTTTCAAAAGTACTATACTAAGAACACCGGAAATTTTACATTGCTCAGAACATACAGGACCCCAAAGGTAGAATTCTGAATCTGCAGAAATATTCTTAGCGTAGGGCTAAAAGCCGAAAGTCAACTCAAAGTTGTTCAGTCATATTGACAAATTCAGTCATATTGACAAATCCCAAATGCCGAATTTGTATTTGAACGGTTCATAATACCAAAAACCGAATTCAATACTATTCGAAAAAAAAGGTCTAAATGAAAATCAATCCGAATTTCAAAATATATATCGTAAAAAAATGTTTGGTTCCATCTGAAACGAAGAGATAATTTTAATTTCCCTGGAACGTCATAAAATAAATGAATAACAAAACAGTACACCGGTCCCTCTGACTAGAGTGATAGTTTTTTGCTTGACCATACTCGATGATTCTAAATTACTAACTAAAGGTTGAGCCTTGCCGAACCTTCATTTCACAGGAGGAGGTTGTGATTTCACGGACTCAATAACTACTGCTGTTCTGTTTTCCATTCAGATATGAAGTAATCAAATCGTTAGCAATTTCCCGTATTAAAGTTCGGTACAGTTTTTCAAGAGTAATTTATCTATCGGACGCTAGAGTTAAGTCAAAAAACAGAGTTTGTTTATTGCAGTTGCCTGATTCAATAGTTTTGGACACCAGATTTTTGGTCAGTTCACTCATAGTGGTTTTCTTTAGTAGTGTCAGGTTTTGTTCCTAGATTGACTTTTTCTTCCAGGTATTTATTGTTTTGCTTTAGCAGCAATGTATTTCCATTGGTAAATCCTGTTTTCAACCGACGAAAAAAGAGGAGGAGGTTCTCCTATATATTTTTGCCAGTATATTTTTTTGATATTCCATCCATAACAGGGTGGGTGAGAAGAGGGTGAAGTGAAAGTACAGTTGGTTTTGAAATTAAAGTCATGGAAATTCGTATTTGGGCTCTTTTCATGAATAAAGATGAATATTTGTCGGGGTTTTTGGAAATTCAACCCTAAAGGGAAAAAAGGGAAAAAATAGGGGTTGAAAGTCTGTCAGTCTCCCCCAATTTGAATTCCAATATAATCTAGTGCAACCAAACATTGCTGATCACTTGGCACACATACTCATATATCATGAGGATAACATTTCAAAAACTCGATATATCACCACATCACCCACCATGAGACGCCAGTCATACCCTGAGGACATTACGGTTGAATAATCAAGACTGGTTTCCCATTTGACATCTGGCGATAAACGGAGCTTTTCAATACTTTTTCAACATACCACTCTGGTTTGTTGAAAATATGAACAGATGTTCATAAAATCAGATGTGGAGTAAAGAATGTTTCCCTTTTCAACTACTCTGGTGTTTTGATGTATCCTGTCCTTATGAAAGAACTTATTCCAAAAACAACTCAATGGGTTGGATATCCCAAGAGATAATCGACGAAGGTAGAAATTTGAGAGAAATGTTTTGGTTCCTCTCTAACTCCCCGAATACTGAACCTCGTTTGACAGATAGTTATAAAGACAGAGTTGGCAAAAATAAACTTTTTCAGCACCAAAATACATAATTCAGAAAATAAAACCAAAGAAACATGGAGGATTATCAACAATGAACTGGGAAAAAATTAAAGCAAATCTAAAAATCCAATATCCCTCGAACTAGAGGGTCTCTTAACCCAGCCGAATGGAGCGTCTGAATTGTTTGCTGATTACTTTTCCAATGTAGCAGAAACTGCTATATCAAATCACCATGGACAAAACTTGTATCTCCAATGTACCGTTACAAAAAATCCCAATGTAACTAAACCGTTCCAAACTCAACCCATTACTGAACATGAGATAACAACAACCCTATCTGAAATGAAGAATACAAAATCTGCAGGCTTCGATGATCTATCATTGTTATAATGAAGGAAATGAACCCGACCATCATTCAACCACTAACTTATCTCATGATCAAATCTCTTACACTAGGCTACTTTACAGATATCCTAAAAAAAGCAGTTGTTATCCCTGTTCACAAAAAAGGAAACCCGAAAGAAATAGACAACTACAGACAAATGTCCTTGCTTTGTTCCATATCGAAAGTTTTTGAGAAAGTTGTTGCTGCCAGAATCTCAGATCACTTGCAAAATGATAATCCGTTGTGTCAATCTCAGCACGGATTCAGCAGACACAAATCTATTCAAACAGCTTCTTACCACCTACTGAGACATTTATACACTGAGATCGATAGCAACAAATATGTCCTTTCATTATTCTTCGACCTATCAAAAGCCTTCGACACAATGTGCCCCAAATTCCTAGTTGAAAAACTGTCAAATTATGGTATTCCATGTAACTTTATAAACTGTCCTACTGCCCTACTGTCCTACTGTCCTACTTGACTAATAAGGAAATGGTAGTATCTTGTAATAAGCCAAAGCGATTTCAGAGATATTGGGGAAGAACTGATTTTTTTGTTGAATTTCAACATCCTGTATCTCTGAAATAAAGCGGGTGCGGACATATGTTCATATGGAGATTTTTTTTAAATCATCCAAGGAGTATCGCCCCCTCAAAAATTCAATTATGAAACACCCTATATAATAGTTAATAATTGAAGTAAGGTGGGTGAGTTTATTGAAAGTAATACAAATTAATTAGGGAGTAATCAGTAGATTTTAAAAAAATAAAAAATTAAAACTTTTTAATACAAAATTAAACCGACGGAAAAGAAATTGAAAATAAAAAATAAAATGGACCTTTTCAGTCGTGATAACTGGGCTCCTAAACCAATGTAAGTAACTAATTTTGAGTCGGCGTCAAACAAACAATCAACGAAGATCATTGATTTACTTTGAAGAAATTATCAAAACAAAATAACATGAATATGCAACGTGAAAATTCCAGCGATAAACAATAACATTCCAAAAATGCGCCCTCTGCACGACCACTCGCAACGATGTGTGCCCTCAGGTGTGAGCCCGTTCGGGTAGCTGTCTCGCGGATATTGACTTCGAGAACGCTTGGCAATTTCCAGCGAAGGGACGCGCCGCCGCCGCGTAACCCGCTGCCATCATTCTACGCTTTACGTAATTAATTTGCTAGTTTTGTTGGCGCCGACTCAAAATAAGTTACTTACATTGGTTTAGGAGCTCAGTTATTACGAATAAAAAGGTTCATTTTATTATTTGCTTTTCAGTTTTTTTTTATTTAATTTTTTGTTGAAAAGTGTTTTCCTTCAGTTCCTTCCGCAAGTTGATTAGATAATTAGACTTTCGTTTTCAAATCAGAATAATCATAGTTGTATAGTTATTCTAATCCCAATTGGAACGGCAATAAAAATAAGAGCACTACGAGGAGTGTTCATATGCACTGCCCGGCAAATGGGAAATTCATATACTACCAGTGTTTTTACTTCCAAAGCGTTCCTGGTACAATCATAAAAGAAGTTGAGAGGTGTCAAGGGACACCCGGATGGAACGAAGTTCCTTTCGAATAATTAGTGAAGGAATTGTGATAATTTTTTATTTTTTTTTAAGTTATAATAATTTTTTTTTCATTAATAACGAATATAATGTAATATAAACTAAGTCAGTAGGCTCAATTTCGGTACATACGCATTGATATTGTAATATTAAAATATAATTTGCTTTTAAACTTATTGAAGTTATGACGCGTACACTTACTAAACACACAATAATGGAGAGATTAAAACGCGTATGACTTGGTTAGCACAATAGTAAAGAGAGGTTATAATGCGTACTTGCTCAAAATACATACGCATTTATTATTGTCTGTATAAAATCTCTACTTACCTAACTCCATCAGCAATATCCGGAACTTGTGCAGAAACACTGTCAGGATTCATTATTGTTATTATTTTTCATTATTTATTTTGTACAAAAAACCTGTATACACTCAACAAAATAATCGTCGCGACACCACACTGTTCAATGCGAAATAGAAAGACGAAACGAAAATAACTGGCTTGCTTTCTATGAGAGAGAGAGAGACAGACAGAGAAACACGCGCACGCCGCACGGCTTTCCACTATAGCAAAAAGTGTCGTTACAACTTTTGGTCCTAATTTATTCCGTCTAGCCCCCTTTCGCAACGCGCGATAAGGAACTTCGTTCCAATAGTTGAGTGGTGTGCCCCTAGTTGCCCAGTTTATTAGTGAAGGCGCTATCAAATATATTTGAGGAATAAAAGCTCGGTTAGCTGGATTAGACATCTGTTATCTGAAGCCGCATGATTTACCCAGCTCACAATATTCCTTAATCAGTGCCGTGTGTTGGTGAGGTTAGGAAGTATCCATTGGAAATAATTTCATCAATATGGCTTTCTGGAGACCTTTCGAAACAAATAATAAAATTCAGTTGAGATAACATGTGTATACTTTTACATGGAGTGATCGATTGCTATGATTGTAAGAATAAGTAACTCAGAAAATAACACTGGAAAATAATATACCGACGCCTATGTCAAGGCGGCAATTGGAAAGAGAAATCCTTCACGAAATGTTTTTTGTTGGTCCAATTGGGATTAGAAATACTCCACACCTTTGGTATGTTTTGATCGCCTGCTTCTGGTATAGTATTTCTTATCCCAATTGGACCGACATAAAAAGTTTCGTGAAGGATGTCGGTATATTATTTTCCAGTAGTATTTTTTCAGTTACTTATTCTCACAATCATAGCAATTGATCACCCCATGTAAAAGTAGACACATGTTATCTCAACTGAATTTCATTATTTGTTTCGAAAGGTCTCCAGAAAGCCATATTGATAAAATTATTTTCGATGGATAATTCCTAACCTCACCAACACACGGCACTGTTGAGGAATATTGTGAATTGGGTAAATCATGCGGCTTCAGATAACAGATGACCAATCCAGCTAGCCGAGCTTTTATTCCTCAAATATATTTGATAGCGCCTTCATTAATAATCTGGGCAACTAGGGCACACCACTTAACTTTTGGAACGTAGTTCCTTATCGCGCATTGCGAAAGAGGGCTAGACGGAATAAAGTAAGACCAAAATTTGTAACGAGACTTTCGCTATCGTGCCTTGTGCGCGTGTTTCTCTGTCTGTCTCTCTCTCTCTCTCTCTCTCTCTCTCATAGAAAGCAGGCCAGTTATTTCCGTTTCGTCTTTCTATTTCACATTGAACAGTGTGGTGTCGCGACGATTATTTTTGTTGAGTGTATACAGGTTTTTTGTACATAATAAATAATAAAAAATAATAACAATAATGAATCTTGACAGTGTTTCTGCACAAGTTCCGGATATTGCTGATGGAGTTAGGTAAGTAGAGATTTTATACAGACAATAATAAATGCTTATGTATTTTTAGCAAGTACGCATTATAACCTCTCTTTACTATTGTGCTAACCAAGTATACGGTTATAATCTCTCCATTATTGTGTGTTTAGCAAGTGTAGGCGTCATAACTTTAATAAATTTAAAAGCAAATTATATTTTAATATTACAATATCAATGCGTATGTACTAAAATTGAGCCTACTGATTAAGTTTATATTACATTATATTTGTTAATAATGAAAAAAATATTATTATAACTAAAAAAAAAAAATTTATTACAATTCCTTCACTAATTAATCGAAAGGAACTTCGTTCCATCCGGGTGTCCCTTGACACCTCTCAAGTTTTTTTTATGATTGTACCGGGAACGCTTTGGAAGTGAAAACACTTCCATATAGTATATAAATTACCTATTTGCCGAGCAGTGCATATGAACACTCCTCGTAGTGCTCTTATTTTTAATGCCGTTTCAATTGGTATTAGAATAACTATATCACATACTTATTTTTTTTTACTGCACACGACATGTGAAAGACATGTCCACAACTGACAGTCACTAAGATGTAAGTTGTTTCAGTTCTGCAGCATTCAAATGGCTTTTTAATGAAGTCACTACTGTCATAACAGAGAGCATATTTATAAACGTTTGCTCGTTTGTTTTAGTTCTGCAGCATTCGAGTAGGTTTTTAATGAAGTCGTTTTCATTTATGGCATATAACAGAGACCACATTTATATTCATCTGCTTATCTTTGCTATCTGCAATTGATTGTTCAAATAAGCAATTTTATATAGAAAATATGGTTGATATTAAAAAATATTGAAGAACGTGAGTTTTACATCTTTCTATTGGTTTGCAACATTAGTTTGGCAATGTGAGTCTTAGGAATGATGTTAAATTTTCACTGAATTTAGGTTTGCCTGCATGCATATAATGAATGTCTGGAGATTTTCAGTGCAAGTAATCCTTATGTTTCCTTATCTCAACTGTTTTATTCAGAATTTGAAAATACAAAAGCATGGTTTTAAATATAAAATAATATCAAGATAAAAATCTCGATTGAAGCCCGAGACTCGAAGTGATGGCGCATTTGCTGTTTCAGTTGGAGGAAAACCCGGAAAAACCCACATCATAATTCAGATCATCAACTTTCTCATATAGAAGGACACATGCTCCCTTGGAAAATACACGGCAGTCATCGAAGAGGTGCCAACAATTAGAATGAGGGTGTTTGCAATATTCCGTATAGTGTCCTTTGTAAATGCTGCCGCTATGATTAGATATGGCGTTGATATTATGAAGAGTATTCAATCCATCTTGAGCAGAATATTGGTCCAAATTCAAATTTTGTATGGGAAAATTAATCACATTGTCCAATTTACTGCCATCAGTCAAAGAGACATGTTTTAAATGTATAACTTAAATTTTTGGAAATGTTTGTATACGAATCATCTTTTTGAATTCCCTTTTCATTCCACAAGTTGAACAGTATGGGCTCGCATCGTCAGTCAAAGTCTCCTCTTCTGTCAACAGTTCAATGCATTGTATTAAATTCACGACTACGTTTGGCAAGTCTGGAATAGGGATTGAAAGTACCCAGAAAGGTTCAGAAGTATCGGAGCAGTAATTACAAAAAGTACATCTCGATATAGACTCCAGCTGACCGGCAAATGTATCCACAATTTTTGAATTATGAGTAGACAGATATCTTGTCCAAGAAATGGGAAGCTTTCTGATTATCATTCGGGATAACAAAATCGTTTGGTGATGGAAGATTCTCTGCACTCGCCTTGTTCAAATCTCCATGTGAACCTACCAGAAGGTATCTTGGAAATTCTTCCCAATCTGCTGGGACGTTATGATCAAAAGAAGGAGCAAAATTTCTGGATAGACGGACGAAATGTGAAGTAGTCACCATTTCTCGAGAAGAATCAGGACTCCAGATATTTTCCATCAAAGATATAAAAGATTTCACTAAATTTCCTTGCATTTTTGATGTAGTAGTATTTAAATCCTCAATACAAAAACCATTCTTGAAAAATTCCAACAAAACCTTGGTGTTCGAAAGACACTGGATCATGCTATTCATGAAATTGGTATTTTCTCATTCTCAATCCTCTTAGGCCAAATGTAGAAATGGAGTTTCTTGTTGGTATGGTATGCTCACTCATGTTCAATGAAGACTCCATAGGTTCATTGTTCCTGTAATTCAAAGAAGGTGATAGAGAAACTGATATTGATTTTTGGAAAGAACTGAGTGATTATCTTTGATGACTGATATGTATCTCTCAGGAATATTGGGACGATAAAATAATTCATCCAGTGGATGCGATGTAGGAATTGTACCCATTACAGAAGAAGCATTGCCCCTTTGAATTGCTATACTAATTATTTGTTTCAAAAATGACGTTGAACGTTCATCTTTTGTAGCGCAGCCCACTCTCCTTCCAATTTCATGAATGGAAGACAGAGATTCAGGGCCAAAGACACCGAAAGTTTCGACAGCTATTAGATGGAAAAGATAATTATGTCCAAGATTTTGATATTTCTTTCTTTTCAATTTCTCACTGGATATTGCTGCAGCACCTGCGGACTTGGAAGTATTTGCTAAATGAGACACTGCAACTGTTACAGCACAAGTAAAGTCCCACACCAAAGGTTTGCCACATTTCCAAGGTATCAGCGTCATACCATCAGGACGTTTACCATCATCTCGGCTAGTGCCAAGAGGTTCTAACACAGCTCGGATACCTGCCGATACCATAGAACGTTTAATGATATCATTGACTTGATAATGTCTGGATAAACGACCTGCACTTCTATGACACTTGGGTGACGAAATATCGAGAAATCTCGATTTTGTAACATATTCATACCCTGTATATCCTTACACTCTTTCTACATATTTACCTGATTCACCTAATATGGGACATTTTCAATTCCTTTTTTATCGTGTCAAGTGAACATTCTCTATTGTATTTTTGAGGGTATTTCGTTGGATCGTTACTAGAAAAGGGCATTGAATATCTTCGCAATGTGATATGTTTTGCTCTGTTCGATTAGAGCCGTTCTGTGGAGCAGATGAATTATGACTTCCGTGTTGCACACAACGATGTTGTTCACGTAAGTTCTGGATATTATTTTATTGTGGTGAAGTGGTGGTTTCTTGAAGATGATCATTCATTCGCATAATTATATCGAGCCAAAACATTCCCTGTAATTTATGAAAAATATGTTTATATTCTCGAATTTCATGAATTAATCGTACCAGGAGTTTTGTTGAAGCTGCGTTCTACGTTTATGAGAAGTAGACATATTTCGGCATTCGACTGCGGCAATTTCTTCCAGGAAAATTACTTCGATTGTTATGCAGTAAAAATTGATTTGAAAATTTAAAATTGTGCTCTAGTAAATGTGTATAGGTATCTCAACGTGATTTTCTCATTTATTCGGAGTTGTATATGGCAAAGCAACACTCAAAACTGATTTGTCTTGAAAAGATGTATGATGTGGGCCCTGATGTAGATGCGGAATTTAACGAGTTTTCACCAATATCACTCATTTTATCAAAGAGAACTCTCCACTGAAATTAAAAAACGAGAAAGAACACTCCAGAAAGGGTTGTATTACAGAAAATATAACTAACGGAATCAAAAACATGGGAACTACGTTCAGTCGAACGGTAAAAATTATACTGAATAACGGGAAAGCATTATAACAATTCAATAGTACTTGTAAAGGAAAAGTACAATTCGGAACTCATGAAAAAAAGTGTTTTTTTCACAAAGAACTGTATGGAACTTCATGAATAATAAAATTCGTAGGAGTAACAAAAAAAATTTTTTAAAGTTAATGGTGGGAATTTTGATCAATTAGTAACAGTTTGTGTCGCTTCTCAATTCTTTCACAGTGTTAAAAAATAGACGACAAGTTATTCTAAGGGCAGTTCGAGTAACAATCTTCCGAAATATCCTGTTTTAATGCCTTTGATGCTTCAATGGAGAAATCATCAAGTTATTGTTCAACCCTAGTTGGATCTCTAATGGTCCAATAATTTTTTTTTCAATTACCAGATTTCCATATGCATTTTTGCTCTTACTCGGATACCACATTCGACAAAACTCGCAGATGGTTCATGTACAACCCTAGTTGGATCATTAATGGTTGAATAATTTTTTTTTCAATAACTAGATTTCCATATGTATTTTTGCTCCTGATACCACATTCCTCAAAGTTCACGGATGGTTTTCGGAAAAAATATATTTTCCCCGTAATATTTGCCTTTCAATTCATTGGCCAATATGATGTGCTCTTTCTTCTCATCATTACTGTCCCGAATTTTGAATGGAATATTGCAAAATGTCAAAAAATATCAATATTTATTTTGGTTACATATTTCACAAAATAAAAGTCGATAGAATTGTGATCATACTAATTAGAGAGCTGCACTGAGAGTGCAGGAAGTCTTGCATTATGATAAACATGTATCCTTCTCCCCAAAACCCCCTGGTAGGTGTCAGTTGTCTGAACACTTTCTACTTTTGAAATTATGGCCATTGGAGATACAGGTCAAAATCAAAATGACCTGTCGTGAAGCATGTCTTGCAACTTGCAAAATTGATAGCCCAAGTCGCCAGAAATCTGGTGGTATATTTCTTTGGCGTGAAGTGGACGTAGTCAAAATATAGAGTAAACAATACAAACTTGTTTTTTTAATTTTTAGGCACCTGTGTTCAAGTTAACCTGAAACATTGATTCGTTTGAAAATATGAACAGGATGTTCATAATATCAGATGTGGAATCATCTGCGGCTGAAAGATAACTTTAGTCACTATCTTCCATCGTTCAAGATAACCTCTTGTGGGGAATTCATGTTGAAAAGGGAAACATTTTCAATTAAATGTTGAATAGAAAGATTTTTCTGTGAATTGAAAAATCCAGATGAAAATGAAGTTATTTTTTGTAAATATGAATGTGAATGAACAGAAAACAACAGAGATATTCTGAAAGGACCCTAACTCGAAAGAAAAATCTGAAATTGAAAATTTGCATTCTAACATAGATAGTTATTTTCTACCCCAGTCCTAATTGAGAACTCATATAGATGAATGAGGCAGACAAGAATGTTTTTCAAGAGAGAGTACGCACCAGAAACCATTTGTAACATTGACGCAAGAGAGGCATCCTATTCCCTTGATCTTCAATACATTTTTGTCGACGAAAATCTATTTCACGCTTCCATGATCATCAGGAAGATCGGAAAAAATGGGAAATACATTTTCTAGAAGCAATCTCACTTTGCCAAGATGGAAAAAAGTGAGATCGCTCCTAGAAAATGTATTTTCCATTTCTTCCGGTCTTCCTAATGATCGTGAAATAGATTTTCGTCGATAAAAATGTATTGAAGACCTGGTGAATGCCCTGCCTCTCTTGAGTCAATGTTACAAATGATTTCTGGTGAGTACTTCCTTTTGTGAAAGATTCTTTTCTGCCTCATTTATCTATATGAGTTCCTAATTAAGACTGGAATAGAAATATCAAATAACTATCTGAATAAGAATGCAAATTTTCAATTTCATTTTTTTTTTTTTGTTGGGGTCCTTTTAAAATACCTCTCAGATGTAGTTCAATGTCCAGCGTTACTTCAGCCGGGAAAGTAGTTGTTTTTTGTTAGACATTCACAAAAAATAACTTCATTTTTTTCAAAAATCTTCCTATTCAATATTCAGTTGAGAATGTTTTCCTTCTTAACCTCAAACCTTTCCTTCTTCCTTTTCCTTAAGAGTCAAGGAGTAGTTAAATCCATTCCCAGAAAACCTGGTCATTTACATTTTTCAGGTTATATTGAAAAATCCAAAATTGGGCAGGTTGTAGATTTAGTCGTCTATTTTTCAAAATGTTTGAGGAAAACGTCTTGCATATTTTTTTTCTTATTCTCAGGCATTCAAGAAACAGAAAGAACCAAATGCAAGACGTCTTTACCACCTGGAAAAATTCTGGCGAACCTCCGAAGATTGGAAAATTTACAAATTGTCGAAATAAAAACAGGCTTTTTCGATTCACAACATGCTTTCTGAGAGTTACATTCGATTTAATTTGACGTAGACCTCGATAATTCACTAGCCCAGGTTTCGCCCCTCTTGGAAATGGGGGTTGAGCTTCAGTAATCCTTAAACTGGAAAAATAACTTATTTGAACTACAGCAGCAGTTTTATTCAAGTGAATTCTGTGTCCTGGTATCTGGGATACTCATCTACCAAAGTGGCGCCACCTCCTTCTCCCCCCACTCCACAACTTCTCCGAAGGAGACTTGATTGAATGAAATTGTGAAATAAAAAGGATTTTAATCTCTACAACCCTATTTCAAAAATGAATTTTTTATTTTTTTTCAACTATAAAATTTAAAATTGATTTTAAAATTTTCTTTCCCTATAATAAAACTTGTTGAAATGGGGTGTTTTCTTTTTCTCTAATAGAACATTGAAAATAAATTTGTTATTTTTTTCATATATATTCAAAATATATATATATACAGGGTGTCCCACACTTGATGGCCTATCAGACGTTTATGGAGAACGGGGCACATGATAATTTTGAGAATTTGGTTTCTTGGGTAATTACTTCTGGTCTATCGATCTAAAATATTTTCAGCGCTGCGGCATTGCCACTTATATTGAAAAGTAGCAACAACTTTGATATTTTAAAAGACACTCTATATATAATTGCATTTTTTGCTTTGCTATTGCTTTACGATCATTTCTGTATGATACTTATCTATACTATCACTCTATACTATTACACCAAATATATCACTTCAATTAGAAAAAAGCTAAAATCGTATACATTAAATTCAGACAGAAAAGTTTTTCACGATATATTATGAGTACAGAAACATCAATTGAAAATTACTGGGTTATTACCCCCCGGTTGAATCCAATATTGAATATACAGTGCTTCTCCAAAGTCCCCTCCCCCCTCTTATTTTTGGAACGATTATACATAAACAAGTGGAATTTGGAAACTGAATATTAAAGGTTGTAAACTCTCCTACTATTGATGATAGATGACGAAATCGTCAAAGATGACGTCACAAGGCCTTTGTGACCAATAATTTTCAAATGGAACCCTACGGCAAGCAACACCTCTTTTAAAAGGTATCAAAAAAACCAACTCAATGATACCAATTTTGTTTGTGTTTATGGCAGTTTTAATGGCTCATTAAAATTTTCCATTCAGTATGATATTAATTACAGATTCAAGAATCAGTATCTACTTGAAATTGCCATTCACTTCCTGACAGTGAAATATCCTATTTTTAAACTCTTCTCGTACTTTTGCAAATGGGTCTGCGGAAACAGCCTCACATTCTGCATCAATACGTTGTTTTAAAACGTCAATATTGTCAGGTTCAGTGGCGTAAACCTTCGATTTAAGGTACCCCCACAGAAAAAAATCCAAAGGTGTGAGGTCCGGTGATCGATCTGGCCATTCCGTTGAACCTCGTCGTCCAATCCATCTACCACGATACTCCTCATCCAAATACCGTCTCACTGCACCGTAATAGTGTGGAGGAGCACCATCCTGTTGGAATGTTATTTCCGAATTGCCGAATTCATCTGGATTATCTTCAAAAATTTCAAGGATTATTGGTTCTATTGCGATTTGCAACAGCTCCCGATGAACCTCACCAGTTAAATTAGTATTTAAAAAAAAAGACCCAACGATGTGGTTTCCCAGGATACCTGCCCAAACATTCACCTTCTGGGAAAATTGGGTATGTGTTTCACGAAACAGGTGAGGATTTGCGTCACTCCAATACCTCACATTCTGAGTATTCACATTTCCATTCAGATAGAAAGTACTTTCGTCACTAAAACAAATTGTTTTGACATGGTCTGGCTGTTGGTTAATTTTAGTTTCCATATTTTCACGAAATTCTAGTCTTTGGTCTGGGTCGTCGTCTGAGAGTTGATGAACCATTTTTAATTATATGGATGAAATTTGTTTTTTTTTTCAACACCTGGTGTACTGTACTTCGACTGACTTCACAGGTAGATGCAACGTGAGTTGTTGAAGAAGTATGATTAACTATTATTTCTGCCAGTATATAAATTTTTTTCTCATCAGAAATTTGTGGTCTGCCAGATCGTTTCGCATCAATAATACCACCCGTTGTTTCAAACTTACGAAGAAGTTCCCTTAAATAAGTCCTCAAAACGGGGCGATCGGGAAACCTCTCATTAAAAATGCGTTTTGCTGCATGAATATTTTGTCCAGTTTCACCAAGAATTAGGATCGTTGCTACTTTATCACCTGAAACACATACCATTTCGCTTCTTGAAGCACATAAACGTTCGGCTCACAACAGTTTAACAAATTATTGAAATGTACAAAAATAATAAAAGTACCAAAAGCTCCTAAAACAGTTAAACGTTCGATCAACAATACACAAATTATTAAATGTACAAAAACTTGGACAATTACAAAAACGTCGAATTAGGGAAACTAACAGAAACGTCAGCTTATTTGACAACTATCCAGAGGCAGAGCTTGAATTTGGAATTTTAGTATTAACTGATGTAATTCATCACAGCTTTGCGTTTTTTGAAAGCGAGTTGCCAAAACTGCCATAGACACAAACAAAATTAGTATCATTGAATAGGTTTTTTCGATACCTTTTAAAAGAGGTGTCGCTTGCCGTAGGGTTCCATTCAAAATTATTGGTCACAATGGCCTTGTGACGTCATCTTTGACGATTTCGTCATCTATCATCACTGGTAGGGAAGTTTACAACCTTTAATATTCAGTTTCCAAATTTCACTTGTTTATGTATAATCGTTCCAAAAATAAGAGGGGGAGAGGGGACTTTTGAGAAGCACTGTTTGATAAAATACTCCTACA
The DNA here is from genome assembly GCA_018342105.1 of Gonioctena quinquepunctata. Classification (NCBI taxonomy): domain Eukaryota; kingdom Metazoa; phylum Arthropoda; class Insecta; order Coleoptera; family Chrysomelidae; genus Gonioctena; species Gonioctena quinquepunctata. Next base: position 719,477 of record JAFIRS010000380.1, on the reverse strand, counting down.
ATCTCATCATATCATCAAGCAGCAAAATTTATGAATAAACGAGGAAAACCCCACGCACAACCTAGGTTTCTGTGGGTTCACCTGTTTATTCGTGAAAATCATTCTATGAAACTGATATTTATTATTATATGGTATGATAGAGGAACAATAAATAAATATTATTACTATTATATTATATTGTTAATATTATATTATCTTACTTAGGAGTTTCCTTCATATACCTCATTATCATAACCATTGTTATACTTTCTGAATTTTACTATTCAGCCCACGCACAAGTTTTACTTTTGTGCGTCTTTTTTTTATTTATTCACCATTTATTGTATTATACATAGTGTATACTTGATTTCAAATTTTTGGCAAATAAATATTATTATTATACCTATTTCGAGTAGTTTTCAAAGAATTCATTGATTTCCTTATTTTTTGTACAAAACATAGCTTCAACCTAAATGTTAATTACTGCGGTATTTGGACTCGAACAGAGCTGAAACTCTGAGTGTAGTTTACCAATGTTCTGTGAATAAGTTATGTTTGAGGAAATTCGTTCTCCCTTATACAGGGTCGTTCAAAATTTGTGATTATTTCGATAGATACAAAAATGACGAAAAGTACATTTTTTCAAATGGAACACCCTGTATATTATCGGATATCCGGAAAGACAATTGGAGTTTCTTCCAAATGATTTATCATGTTCCCATACCTAAATAGTCTGGTTTCCGAAATAAAAGCAAGTTTCTATAAAAATCGGATTATTTTGACATATTTTGTATTAAATGTCATGGAATATGTCATTATGAAAATTCGACAATCAGTGCAGCGATAAAAAAACGTTGGCGAGTTCATTACCAAAAATTTCATCAGAAAAGAATCAAAATGGGAGGCAATAACTATTCAAGCGAAGTTTTGATGAAATTGTTTATCTTCACAGTCAATGTGATCAAATTATAACGACAACATGTAGAAGGTTCTTAGTCTAAGAACTCATGACCTGTATGTATTTGACCAGACCTGAGTTTTTGTACGTTGAGGCCCCTATACCTACCATACATTAGTAGGGGACTCACTAAGCTCAAAGTGGTGGACGCGTCGAGCGCTCAGGAAAGACAGGTATCGATTTTTGACTGATTTTAAATCCATTTGACCACGTCTGCCGTTTCAAAATTTGAAAAAACATTATCATTACTATCGGAAAATAAGAATGGCAGACCATTATCACGCATTTTACTTTGTGGCAGACAATTTTGAAAATGCTAAAATAATAAAATTTTGAAAGTATTTGACCAGATCTGCCATTGATATATTTTATTTATTATAGTCTTGAAAACTTATATTGAACACGGCAGACGTCTACATTGCGTACACACATCAACAAATAATAAAATCTTAGCTACTACCCGGTCAGATGGTTGGCACAGACTTTATACAGCTATCTCTCTTCTTTCTCCTATGTTACTATTGCCTATTGTACTCATTCTAGCCTATAGTATGTTTTCTCACAGTTATATTACTAACATTCGAATATGTAGGGTTTATACCTGGAAGGGCCTTGTAACAACCCCAACGTAACGGCTATGGCCTGATGTTTTCAGTATATTTGTGAACGTTCATACAGATACCTCGTGTTTCGTGAATTTTATAAAATACATAGTGCTTTTATCAAATATATCTGACAGTATGTCGATTGATAAAGAACAAGTGAAGTGTGTTTTCGTGCCAATGTAAAAACTGAGAAATTACTTATACAGTGCTTCTCAAAAGTCCGCTCCCCCCCCTCTTATTTTTGGAACGATTATACATAAACAAGTGAAATTTTGAAACTGAATATTGGAGGTTGTAAACTTCCCTAATAGTGATGATAGATGATGAAATCGTCAAAGATGACGTCACAAGGCATTGTGACCAATAATTTTAAATGGAACCCTACGGCAAGCGACACCTCTTTGAAAAGGTATCGAAAAAACCTATTCAATGATACTAATTTTGTTTGTGTTTATGGCAGTTTTGGCAACTCGCTTTCAAAAAACGCAAAGCTGTGATGAATCAAATCAGTTAATACTAAAATTCCAAATTCAAGCTCCGCCTCTGGACAGTTGTCAAATAAGCTGACGTTTTTGTTACTCTCCCTAATTCGACGTTTTTGTAATTGTCCAAGTTTTTGTACATTTAATAATTTGTGTATTGTTGATCGAACGTTTAACTGTTTTAGGAGCTTTTGGTACTTTCAATATTTTTGTACATTTTAATAATTTTGTAAACTGTTGTGAGCCGAATGTTTAGGTGCTTCAAGAAGCGGAATGGTACGTGCTTTAGGTGATACAGTAGCAGCGATCCTAATTCTTGGTGAAACTGGACAAAATATGCATGCAGCAGAACGCATTTTTAATGAGAGGTTTCCCGATCGCCCCGTTTCGAGGACTTATTTGAAGGAGCTTCTTCGTAAGTTGGAAACAACGGGTAGTATCAATGATGCGAAACGATCTGGCAGACCACAAATTTCTGACGAGAAAAAAATTGATATACTGGCAGAAGTAATAGTTAATCCTACTTCTTCAACAACTCACGTTGCATCTACCTGTGAAGTCAGTCGAAGTACAGTTCACAGGGTGTTGAAAAAAAAAACAAATTTCATCCATACAAATTGAAAATGGTTCATCAACTCTCAGACGAGGACCCAGACCGAAAACTAGAATTTTGTGAAAATATGGAAACTAAAATTAACAAACAGCCAGACTATGTCAAAACCATTTGTTTTAGTGACGAAAGTACTCTCTATCTAAATGGAAATGTAAATTCACAGAATGTGAGGTATTGGAGTGACGCAAATCCTCATCTGTTTCGTGAAACACATACCCAATTTTCCCAGAAGGTGAATGTTTGAGCAGGTATCCTGGGAAACCACATCGTAGGGCCTCTTTTTTCAAATACTAATTCAACTGGTGAGGTTTATCTGGAGCTGTTGCAAAACGCAATAGAACCGTCAATCTTCGAAATTTTGGAAGATAATCCAGATGAATTCGGTAATTTGGAAATAACATTCCAACAGGATGGTGCTCCTCCACACTATTATGGTGCAGTAAAACGGTATTTGGATGAGGAGTATCGTGGTAGATGGATTGGACGACGAGGTTCAACGGAATGGCCAGCTCGATCATCGGACCTCACACCTTTGGATTTTTTTCTGTGGGGGTACCTTGATTCGGAGGTTTACGCCACTGAACCTGACAATATTGACGTTTTGAAACAACGTATTGTTGCAGAAATTGAGGCTGCAGGCCGCAGACACATTTGCAAAAGTACGAGAAGAGTTTAAAAATAGGATATTTCACTGTCAAAAGTAAATGGAGGTCACTTCGAGCAATTTCTTTAAGTAGATACTGATTCTCAAATCTGTAATTAATATCATACCGAATGGAATTTAAATTTTAATGTTTACTAATGAGCCATTAAAACTGCCTAAACACAAACGAAATTAGTATCATTGAATAGGTTTTTTCGATACCTTCTGAAAGAGGTGTCGCTTGCCGTAGGGTTCCATTTAAAATTATTGGTCACAATGGCCTTGTGACGTCATCTTTGACGATTTCGTCTTCTATCATCACTAGTAGGGAAGTTTACAACCTTTAATATCCAGTTTCCAAATTTCACTTGTTTATGTATAATCGTTCCAAAAATAAGAGGGGGGAGAAAGGGACTTTTGAGAAGCACTGTATGTTCGGAAGAGATAATGGCAAAATGTCAAAAGATTTTAAGGTTACGGAAACTTCATAAATTAAAATATAAAGAAATTATTCTACCGGACGAAATTTTTGATTGTGCTTATCAGAGTAGTTGTTACAAGACGTTTACAGCTCTGAAAAAAAAATTTTTTTCTACAAATATCACGAAAAAAATTTCATCACAGTCTAGTATTTCTTCGTCTACAATTGAACAACCATCGACATCAGCTAGTAGCACAATAGTTGATGAAACAATGATAAATGATTCCCTTATAGAAGATGTAAACGTTCCTGAGACACATGATGGCATGGAAAAAGATATCGAGGCTGAAGTACATCAGCCGTTGAAGGAAGGACCATCTGAAGATTCAGCAGAATCATCGAATACTCAGACATCTGATACCGTGGCTGCAGCCAACCTGAATTTGTGGTTTTTTTGTAATAAGTGATACAGTAAATTACATTGATGTAAAACAGCGAACGGAATACATATACATCTGACCGGGTAGTAGCTAAGATTTTATTATTTGTTGATGTGTGTACGCAATGTACACGTCTGCCGTATTCAATATAAGTTTTTAAGACTATAATAAATAAAATGTATCAATGGCAGATCTGGTCAAATACGTCCAGAGTTTTTTTTTTAGCATTTTCAAAATTGTCTGCCACAAAGTAAAATGCGCGATAAAGGTCTGCCATTCTTATTTTCCGATAGAAATAATAATATATTTTCAAATAATTCTAAAACGGCAGACGTGGTCAAATGGATTTAAAATTAGTCAAAAATCGATACCTGTCTTACCTGAGCGCTCGACGCGTCCACCACTTTAAGCTTAGTGAGTCACCTACTAATGTATGGAAGGTATAGGGGCCTCAACGTACAATAACTCAGGTCTGGTCAAATACATACAGGTAGCCGGTCATGGGCTTTCAGACTATCTGTGGTGTATTGAAGTGTATTAATGATAAAATGACGAACTGATTGTACAAAGACTGATTAATATACGGGTATTCCAAACTTGATGGCCTATTGGACGTTTCTGGAGATCTGAGATATGAATACTGCAGTGTTACCACATGTACTTCAACTAAAATCAACTTTCAATTGCGAATGGAACACCCAGTATTTTATTCTTTTTTCTGGATCTACTGACAAATACAAATGACTTTTACTGAACATGTCGTGTACCTATATCTACCTTTCGAAGTCCCAAAGTGCAGCAGAACCAGCAGTTTTCTTTTTCAGAAATAAAAACCATGAGACCTGAGGTTTCATCGCTCTTTTGAAGATACAGCTGGAACTTGAATTTTTCTCTAACTCTCAGATGCAATTCAGATTTGGCATAGATGAATTTAAAAAATATCTGAGGAAATTTTTGAGATAGATATGAGTCATACTCAAAAAAAAAAGTCAGATTAGGAAGTAGGAACCGAAATGATATATACAGGATGATCTGAAAAATAATTACTAATGGACGTTTTTTCGAGTACGACTCAAACCTATTTCCATATTTTCCTGAGATATTTTTTTTATTAATATTTGCTGAAAGTGAATTGCATCATCTGACAGTTAGGAAAAAACAAGTTTCAGCTGTATCTCCAAAAGTATCAAAATTTTTAAGCGAATCGGATCATTTCAATTGGGCAATATTACCTATTTCGATTTGTTATACTGGAAAATGGAAATGGTAGTATCATACAAAAATGATAGTAAAGCAATAGCAAAGCAAAAAATGAAATAATATACATTTTTAAAAAATCAAAGTTGTTGCTACTTTTTATTATAAGCGGCATCGCCGCAGTGCAGAAAGTATGCTGAACTGTGGAGGGTGGTGGAGGTAGCGCCACCTTGGTAGATAAGTTTTCCAGATACCAAGACATGGAATTCACTTGAATAAAACCATCAGGTAAGCTGATGTAGTTCAAATGAGCCTTTTTCCAGTTTAAGAGTTACTGAAGCCCCAAGCCACCCACTTACGAAAGGAGGGGGAGGGGGGGTTATTGAACTAGATAATTGCAAATCAATATATTATTGCTTTAGAATCGGGAGAAGTTCAATTTAATTGAAAAAGTTACAGCGTTGCTATGGAAATGATATGGTTGAATATATATAAACCATTTTGAAAGTTCTTGACAAAACACAAATATTTCTGATACTGATGGTGATATTTCGGTATCTTGCACTCCTCCAGAGCTAAGTATTGTGAACTTGGCTCCTGCCGTTTTATTGCCTGGAAATTCTAAACAGCATTACGAAAAATGTTATAGCAAGTTCAAAGATTGGTATGACAAACAGAATCTAAAATAATCCTCTTCATTGTCGTATTTCAGAAATGTCAAATTTGGAAGTGACGTTTGGTTTGGCCTCCGTTGCTATGGGTAACGGCCGCGAAATTAAATTTTTGCGGACTGTGTTGAGGTCGCGAAATACTCACTTAGCGTGCAATTGCACGAAAGAGTGCTTTTTTCTAATTTGAAAATTCGTTAATTTTCCAATTTTTTTTAAGGTTCGCCAAAAATTTGACAGGAAGTTAAACGTCTTGCATTTGGTTCTCTCTGTCCCTTCAATGCCTACGAATAGGAAAAAAATATGCAAGACGTTTGGAAAAGTAGGCGACCAAATCTACAATCTGCACAATTTTGGACTTTTCAATCTCACAATTTGTCTTGGGAATGAATTCTTCTATCCCATGACTCTCAAGGAACAAGATGAGAAATGTTTGACGTTTACTTCCACACATATGACTAACTACAAAAAAAATTGGCCCTTTTGCTCTATATTTTTACTATGTCTATATGGCGACTAAGACTATCACTTCTGCAAATTGCAAGACTGCCGTCATAAGCACAAAGGGCCTAAGTGCAAAATTCGTCCATTTCGAGATATTGATCTTAGTATTTCATCTACATGCTCCTCTGATATAGCTAGTGGTTTTTGGAACTATCTACATACTTCAGAAACAGAAAATAGGGTTTTAAATAAGGACTTAAATGCACTTTATGAGTCATTTACTAGGGAAAAACGGCTCATCTCCCAAAACTAAGACATATTAGGCTCATCTGATTGAAAAGTATGTAGATGTGCCTTTTATACTCTAGTATTCTACATTCACGCCTCTATGTCCTCAGAAACTCACACATCTGATTTATCATAAACAAGAAAGAACATGCAGATTCATTCTCAGTAGTTTTAGTTAAACAGTTACTCAAGTATCAGGTATATGCTGCTGTGAGAGGTTATAATACGTTGAATTTAGTTAAGATCCAGGTAAGTTTGGATAATTCATTTTACTGTTAGTTAATCAGCACATGTGAATAATATGATATTTAACTTCGGATATTCGATATTCAGAGCGAATAATTTTTAACGATCCTAACATAAATAATGTTTCCACTTCGAGGTATATCAGTAAAATATGTTCTTGATTTCAACATTCCCCTAAAATGATTCAAGAAGTAGAATATATATTCTTCCATGCGTGAAAATATGCTCTTACATGCGCAAAAAATGGCCATCGCTCTAAATTTCGAATCATTCACGTGAAATTTTTTAATCTGGTGGGTAGGACATATTATTTATGTAATTGTACAAAAAAAATCACTTCCGGTTCAAGTGGAATTAACCCCAGCTGATTATATTCAAATAGAACACCCTGTATAATTTTTCAATTTTTGGATCCAGAAGATCTTTTTACATACACTAGCAGCTTTTTCTGATCCATATGTCGAAAAAACAATTTCAAAATCGAGCTAAGCTATATAGAACCTTGAATAAAAAAATGCTCTTCTGATAGTTTAATCAAGAATCAGAGATGTGAAAAAATTACAGGGTGTCCTTTTTAATCGACAGTTGGGGTTGCTTTCGATCAAACCGAAAAATATGAAATGAATGCTTTTTTTATGAAAATAAGCATTTTCGTATATCTAGGAAATTAAAAAATCTTTCCGAAAGTTCCAACATCACTGGCCATTTTTTGTTCTCTGTGAGTATAATAATAGGCTCATTGAATGTCGATCATATATTTCACGAATGGGTCAACTTTTCTATCATATCTTTATTTTTCATATTATAGGTGGATAAAAATTAATTCATAAGAGGAAAAATTATTGCCGCAATGGCACGGGGCGATTCCAAAAATCCTGCTGCAAAATTTGGCAACTTGAATTCCTCAAGGGGAAAAAACATCGTTGAAATGGCACGCAACGAACTTAAAGAACAAATTTGACGCCTCGGGAGCTGAGGCAAACTGTTCAACATTTGACTTTCCTGAATGCAATGCAGTTGAACTGAATGATTATAATAATGGTAGCAGCTCATCGGAGCCATAAATTATTGAAAATCTTGAAACAGTTCTGATATCCAGCATACCTCATTCCGCTGATTTATCTAAACAGAGAACTAATACTGATCTCCCAGAGCAACTTGTTACTGGTGAACATATTTTTCCAAAATCGCTACATCCACTGATTCAATTGGAAAAAAATGCTGTTCCAACAAGTTTTTAGGACAAAATAGATGGTGATTCCTATTACATCATAGGAGATGATATCACTGATTCAACAGCTCTGACACCTGATTAGACTATGCTTGAGTTACTGATTTATCGGAACAGCGGAAAGAAGCTGATGTTTCAGACCTTCCTGCTACTCCTATCGAACATACTCTTTTCAATTTACCTCAGTCACTGATTCAATCAGAATAAGATGCTGGACCAAAGAGTTCTCCAAGGGAAATTGATGGGGAACCATCAGAAACGGAACAAGAACACTCTGATCCCGATTATATCGAAGAAAATGATACTGATAACACCATTCCAGTGATGTAGACGATGAATATTCGGCTTCAATTGGAGAAGCAGAAGTTAAGGAAAATGTGGACCCTAGCTATGGTGGCGAGCTTTCTGAAGGTTTCACTAAGAAAGGAGTACCGAGAAAGCGGAGGAAATTCGAGAATTCGCCAGATCTAAGAAGACAATTGAAAGCACAGAAAGATAAGCAGGACCACGAAGTGAAACTTGGATGCGGTATGAATTGCAAGAAGAAGTGCTCCCAAAATATCCCTGAAGAAAGAAGACGTGATATAAACACACAGTTCTGGGGCTTGAAGCGGAGTGATAGAAACAATTTCATACTACAGAATATATCAAAAGCTAATGTTGCACGGAGAACAATCATCGCTTGTGAGAACCAATTTGAGAGAAATACAACTATCCGATATCATCTAGCGTGAGAAAATGGCGAACAAGTGCCTGTTTGCAAGATATTTTTTTTGACGACGCTTGGGTATCGCCCAAATCAAGTCAAAATGTTGAGGGTTATTCTCCACGAGAGTTCTAATCGTATTACACCTAAACAAGATGGGAGGAAAGGTAAAGTTCCAGCAAATAAAATTGACCATTCACCAATCATTGAACATATCATTTCTTTTGGTCTACAAATTTCCAATTATCGTCGTGAACATGCCCCAAATCGTGAATATCTGCCTAGCGATTTATCAGTAAGAAAAATGTTCGACAGTTTCAAACACCAATTTTCATCTTTCATTTGGTCTAACGATCTCTATCGGTAAATATTGAAACAGGAAAATATTTCTTTCGTCAAGTTGGGAAACGAGGAAGTGAAGACCGCGAATATTTCCTTCTGCATAATGAGGACCATAAAAAGGACAATTTTGCACCAGACTGTGCGATCTGTCAACAATGGGATGAACACATAAAGAAAGCTGATAAATCTAGAACATATAATATGCCGGAAGGAAACCAGTTGAGGGAGAAATAGTATTTTCATTTGATCTAGAAAAAATAATCATTCTGCCCAGATGTGACTTGTTCAAATATGTGATATTTTCACGGAGGATTATCGCATACAATGAAAGTTTCGTTCCAGTAGGTACGAAGCAGAAAGGTGGAATCAAGCCCGTGGCTGCTATTTGGCACGATGTCATTGCCGGACGAAAGAAAGAGGATTTTATAAGCACATTCTATTCTTTCTTTCTCCAACATAGAAACGAGAAAAAAATTATTCTGTGGTTGGATAATTGTACAGCACAAAATAAAAATTGGAATTTTTTTGAATTTTTAGTTTTCATTTTTAATTGTGAAGCAGTTGCGACAGAACCTGGGCACACATTTCATCACCAAGTAGAAATGAGTCTAAGAAGACACGGGAAAGTTTACGATTTCGCAGATTTCAAGAATGCTGTCCAGAATGCTGACTTTCCGCGTGTTGTTGTGCTGGAAGTGACTGGAAAATTTTGGTCGAAGGCAAGACTTTTATTTTCTATATGTAAAATTAACAAAACTGTTCTACGACCATATGTGAAAGATATTGTTCAGATAACAGTATCCAGAGGAGATAAGGATTTGGAATATGAGACTGATTTCAATTTACCAGCAATTTCTCTCAATTTCTTGAAGTCTTCTGTAATAAAAAATGGGTTCTCTATGCCAAAACTCCAAAACAAAGTGAATGGTATCAACCCTGAAAAAAAACTAGCCTCATAGCAAACATATCAAAAATAATACCAAGAAACCGAATGTCATTTTGGGAAAACCTTCCTGTTCAAGATGATTGAAAGAAGATTACCGATCTTATTCTGTTTTTTTTTCTAAATGTTTTCCGATGTTTGATGATGTTTCATGATGTTTTTTAGGAAATAAATGTTTTATACTAACGAAGCCTATCATTGATTCTTATAATTGTGCACATAGGTATTCATTTGTTGAGCTGTTAGATTGACATATAACTAAGGCGAAAGGGCTTATCTGCGATTTGAAATAAATAAATCCAAAATCTCATTATTTTTAATATATATTCGAAAAATATACGAAAAATTAGGTAATATATGTTTTTTTTTTCACCTCAATTCGAATAATTACTAGTTGCGGCAATGAAATATACCAAATGTTGTTTTGTGAAATTGTCCTTGATGTGAGATAGGCCCTTTGTGCTCATGACGGCAGAAGAGTCCTTCACGACAGGTGATTTCGACTTGTATCTCCAATGGCGATAAATTGAAAAGTAGAACGTGTTTAGACAAATTATGGTTGTTTTTTGTTATTACAGTTTTCTAACTATAATACGTTATGGTTAATATATTTTTTGATATTTTATGGGGAAAAACTTTTTCCATTCGCTAACACCTGTTCTACTACTACCTACTACTGACCTACTGACGATAGTTATTAAATGAGTTAGCCAACCCCTGCACAAATTGTACCCCACCACAAACAAATTTAGTTTTGTGGATAGTACTTCAAACTGAAATTTATAATCAACTATGTATTGACAATTACATTAGTCGGCATGTAAAACGCCAACTCCAACATAAACAAACCAGTCATTCAACGTTATTTTCGTTTTCATTACAGGTTTCATGGATACGCAAAAGGGATCTCCACATTCTGACAGCCGGCATACTAACTTACACATCTGACCAGAGATTTCAAGTGATACGTCCCGACAACTCCGAGAAATGGACATTACAGATCAAATTTCCACAACTCAGGGATTCGGGAATATACGAGTGCCAAGTAAACACCGAACCAAAAATGTCACTTCCATTCAGGTTGAATGTTATAGGTGAGTTTGGTTTATTACCCTGGATTCCGAATATTCCATTTCATTAATTCCGAAACACATAAAACTTCAGCGAAATATTTCACATTAAATTTTTATCGTCGAATTTTAAGCACTTCCATAAAACTTTCTTTTTCCTAGAGTAGACGAGTTAAAATTAATGAAAAACGTGAGCATGTTCCAACTGAATTATGAAACACATTTCCGGATGTGCCATGTTCTGGTTTTACGGTGTATCGCTTTTGTTTTTCCTCAGACATTATTAAAGCGAATGTTCTTTATCAACATTCCAGAAAAAGTGTGGGAAGAATATAAATACGATTTTCTGAAAAATGCAATAAACTCAAACAAAATACACTTACATAACCACGACACGTGTTTCGCTATACAAAAGCTTCTTCAGGTGGGGATAATACTAACTCAACAATCACGACGTATCATGTTGAATAATCAAGTCAGGTATTAGTGGGTAAATAAACTCAATTATGAGTTGGGGTTTTGAGATAGCGGCTTTGGGACCAGGACAGATGCGATCGCTGCCCAAGATTTCGGGGGGGGGGGGTCAACTTGACACAAGTAAAAATAATAATAAAATAGTAGACTTTTATTAGTGCTCTCTTGTCACGGGTCGCCAGATGGCCTATATGAAAAGTTTTTTGAGATTTGCTCTAATATATTAGAGAAATTTTATAAACCAAATGTCGATATCATTCTGGCCAGTGACTTCAACTTGGACTCATCGGGATCACTCACGTAACTCTCATCAGTTTCATGACATGAAAAATATATTATCTAGTTTTGGACTCAATTCGAGAGTGGAGTGGCCTATCCGACTAATTGATAATTTCTTGAGTATCATGGACTACGTCTTTACTAATATTCCAGAAGCAATGACATGTGTTTTAGATAATATTGTCTCAGATACTCCTTTTCACGAGAAATGGCAGCGGTTTTGAATTTTTAAATGGAACACCCTGTCTATTGTAACATCGTTGGATTTCTGAGAGAATCCTGGATCAGAAAAGTTTTTAGGTCCACTTAATTTTTTTAGGGTCACGTTCAATATTGCATCTAGGTGGCCATGCTCGGACGTGAACTAATATGAGGACCTCAGGTGATCTCAGAAAATTACAATCGCAAAATTTCAGTGACTTGTATGATAGATAGGACTAAGATAAGTTGGCAAACTTACATTTTTGTGTCTAACTATTATTTTTCTGATGGCGACCATTTTTTGACAAGCACTTTCCGAAAAAAGGATTTTTTGACGAATCTAACGATACTAATTTATTTGCGATTGCATTTAAAAAAAACTTGAGAGGTGTCCAGGGACACCTGGATGGAACGAAGTTCCTTCCGATTAATTAGTAAAGGAATTGTAATAAATTTTTTTTTTTTTTAATTATAATAATATTTTTTTTATTATTAACAAATATAATGTAATATAAACTCAATCAGTAGGCTCAATTTTAGTACACACGCATTGATATTGTAATATTAAAATATAATTTGCTTTTAAATTTATTAAAGTTATGACGCGTACACTTGCTAAACACACAATAATGGAGAGATTATAATGCGTATGACTTGGTTAGCACAATAGTAAAGAGAGGTTATAATGCGTATTTGCTAAAAATACATGAACATTTATTCTGTCTGTATGAAATCTCTACTTACCTAACTCCATCCGCAATATCCGGAACTTGTGCAGAAACACTGTCAGGATTCATTATTGATATTATTTTTTATTATTTATTATGTACAAAAAACCTGTATACACTCAACAAAAATGATCGTCGCGACACCACACTGTTCAATGCGAAATAGAAAGACGAGACGAAAATAACTGGCTTACTTTCTATGAGAGAGAGAGAGAGAGAAACAGACAGAGAAACACGCGCACGCCGCACGGCTTACATCTACAGCAAAAAGTGTCGTTACAACTTTTGGTCTCAATTTATTCCGTCTAGCCCCCTTTCGCAACGCGCGATAAGGAACTCCGTTCCAAAAGAACATACATTAAATATCACTAAGGAAGATACTGGATAATAAGTTATTTACTTTTGTCAAGTATGCCATGGATAGCCATGATGCATAATATTTTGCAGTTATTTTTATCAAGTCTTCTTTGGAAAACAAAACACCCACTTAGGTAATGACAGTGACATGAGCTCCATAACCAGGAGTAAAAGTTTTTTGATTTTCGTTAAATTTCAGTTTAATTTTTCTTAAAATAATGTATACTCAAAGTGAAAAGTGGTTATGTTATTTATATTTGGAGAATGTCATAGAAATTCGAGGAATACTGTTATATCCTCAGATATATCCCAATCGGCAACATCTAGCCCATCAGTATTTTTCGTATGTTGAGAATCGTTTTAGACAAGAAGAAAATCGAGAGGCGGAACAGAGGTTTATCATAAATGAAGAGACTGAGATTGCTATGGTTGAGGTTAATGTTCTTGCTATGGTTGAGGTTAATAAAACGGTTTATTTGATAGAAATAATCAAGAAATGCAGATAAGTCACGAATCAGCAAGAAAAATACTGAAAAAGCACGGATATCGAGCATTGAATATCACTACATCAACATTTGTATGCTGACAATGGCGATGGACGGGTAGTGTTTTGTGATTGGCTGCTTCAAAATCATAGATTCAACCCAAATTTTATCAACTTCATTCTATTTTCCGACGAATCACGATTTACAAATAATGGTATGTTCAATAAGCAAAATACTCGGTACTGGGCCCAACAAAATCAACATGCAATGAGAAAGGGCAATTTTCAAGAAAAGTTTGGCGTCAATATTTGGGCTGGTATCGTTGGAAACAGAATAATTGGGTCAATATTGTTTCAAGGTCAGTAAACAGGGGTTAGGTGCTTAAGTTTTCTTCTAAATGAAATCGAGGATCATTTTAATGATCTACTTTCAGCAGTTTCACGGCAATTTACTCCCAACAAGATGGAGGTACCCCTCATAATACCAGAGAAGTTCTTAATCATCTAATAGAGCATTTTAATAATCAAGTTATTGCAACCAATGGTCCAGTACGGTGGCCTGCCCGCTCACCGGATCTCACTGTGCTCGATTTCTTTATTCGTGGATATGTTAAAGAAAAGGCTACTATGCAATAGCACCAGCCACTCTTGAAATCTCAGAAGAAATAATTCTACGGGCATTTAGAAGTATAACGCCTCAAATGTTACGGAACGTGTTGAGAGAAACAATTGAACGAGCTGAAATGTGTCTTGAACAAGGAGGAATGAATGAACAAGGAAGAATTGAGAATTTACTGCAATGAAAGTAAATAAATTATTATCCATGGCACACTTGACAAAAAAAAGTGAATTATTATCCAGTATTTTCCTCAGTAATATTCAATTTATGTTCTTATTCTTAATCTAATCGCAAATAAATTAGTATCGTTAGATTCGTCAGAAATCTTTTTTTCGGAAAGTGCTTGTAAAAAATTTTTAATATAATAGTTAGACACGAAAATGTAACTTTGCCAACTCGTCATATTCCTATCTATCATACTTGTTACTGAAACTTTGTGATTGTAATTTTCTGACATCACCGGAGGACCTCAGATTAGTTTACGTCAGATCATGGCCACCTAGATGCAATATTAGAAGTGACTCTAAAAAAATGAAGTAGGCGTAACAACTTCTTAAAATATCATATTCTGATCCAGAATTGTCTCAGAAATCCAAAAATATTATAATATACAGGGTGTTCCATTTAAAAATTCAAAACCGCAGCCATTTCTGGTAAAACCGGCAGTAACCAGAATGTGAAAAATATGCGAGAACTCTCCTCTCCACATACCATTCACCTATATCAAATATCATTTTGATACGCCCAATATTCTAGAACTTATGACTTGTCTACTAGATTCGTATAGTTTTCTTGTTAGATTTTGTGCCTCGACGAGTCGTGAAAATTTTTGTCTGCATTTTCCCGTTTACGAAGCAGAATGTCTATCGAATCTTTTGGTGCATCTGTTTATCTCTTTAGATCTAATGATTTTTTTTTTGAAAAAACAATTGCTCCTGAAAATAAACATAACATGTAAAATTGCTATTAAAATAAGGGTTTAAAATTCTGTTTCTTAAGGAAGATAAATCATTCAGGACACGATAAGAAGAATCCATCTTATTTTCTCACCCAGTACATAGGACGAGCAGATAGATGCGATAATAAAATCTGGACTCTGCAGAGCATGTCGTGAGCAATTAGCATCAGATGCAGACTTACTGTCTTACCAGGTTGGGATTTTAACAAAATAAAAAACTTTTATGAATTTTTATCACGTGATCTCCTCAAGTATATGTATATATAGGGAAGGCTCTGAGTAGCAAAAAAATTATAATTCAATTATTTAAACTTTTTTGACGTCATTTGTGGAAACGGAAGACGGAAAAAAACTTGTTAGTTAACAATTGTATAACTTTTTTTTTGAAAAATTAACATGAAAATTATTTTCCAACATAACTTTATTCTCTCTAGTGTTCAGATGACAGCAAATGTTCAAATAGATATTTAATACTAGACAAAAATTATTTCATGTGGCATACTGTTTTCAGCGGCGGTGCGCCCTTGCCATAACTACCGCGCAGAGCCCAATTTTAAGCGTTAAATTGAAATTATAAATTATAGAGACAGAGTTCCGGGAGTTGGGACTTTCTAATAGGAAATTTCCTTCTCTTAAAGAATCTTTCAAATTTCTTAATTATCAATAGTTTTTGAATTATTAGCGAAAAACGAAATGCCTTTTTGTTTCCCTAATAATTTGTTAATAACAATTGCAATTTTTTATGTGCTGTAAAATCATCGAAATACATTTTTCTACACGTTATTCCGAATCCAATGACCTGTCGCTCATATTTTTAGGAGCTTTATCAATAATTAACACCATTTCGAACTTGTTGATCAGAATATATTGGATTATCTTCAATATTCTTTATTGAAGAATATTCAAGCGTGAATTTCCTCAGTGCGGACGATAATATCAAAACTGCGGTCAAAATTGTGATTCAATCAATCGTAAAGAATTATGGAATGGAATAATGAATTGTAATGGAAGAAAAAGCCATATGGCTTTTTCTTTCATTAAAATATGCCAGTCGGGCATTTTGAGCCACTCCTACTGAGAAGGAATCTTCTATTTAGAATCCTATCGAGGTAGGAGAAATGTATGGAGTGTTTCTTTCTGTCACTAGGTGTCGCCGGTTGAAAGTTATCTTTTCCGACGCACCTAAAGATGTTTTAAGCTCGATGATGATTTTATTTATGTTGTGTCTCGCTTCGGCCAGAGCTCTCTGGATCTCTGGCCGGTGACTACTCCGTACTGATGAGGGCCAAAAAAGCCTGAAACTGGTATGCGGATTGCTAGGCGGACACGACATGAATTTAAACATAATCTAGCTTATCAGAAAGAAACATTTGCGAACAATATGCATTTATATGGAAGTTTGCATGGATTGTCAGGTGAATATCATTCGCCTGTCGGTCTACCAATTGTTTCAATTCATATTGAACTTTTTGTGAAGACGACTTCGTGTGTGCTTTATGTATTTCATTTCATGTAATGAATTGTGTTTGCAATTAATTGAGGAATATGAAAAATGTCTTCTACGCACTCTGCGAATTCCCACGTCTCATGACTGGCTTGATGAGCTTTAATTTTACTGCTCAGTTGCGGATAAAATCACGTTTCACTGAGAGATAAACTTATCCTCCGCGGTACGTCCAAGATCAAATCTCTGGACTTACTTATGGAAGCCACTGATATCTATAAACTGATTCAACGGGATGAAGAATGAAAAAATGATGAAAAAATTTGGGAAAATCTTTTACACAAATGCAATAAAAAGTAAAAAAATAATTTCCTCAATTGTATTCTGTGAGTAGCAGATTCAAAATCTTACTGCGGAAGAATAGTCGCGGCACAAAATTATATTTTCCTTCTCAGAGCATTTGTATGAAAGCTTGTTTAAAAAAAAAAAAATTTGTATTCAATATTTCAAGTCATTCATAAAATCCGTCTCATTGAATCCTGACAAAATTTGATGAGCTTCGGCCCCAAAAAAAACAACCATAATAAAAAACACGTTGCCGTATTGGAGCCGCCATCTTGAATTTATGAATTTTGACAAAAACATCCTGATATCCGACCCCAAAAACCCACACCCACCAATTTTGAATAGATTCGGACTATAATCACAAAACTCGTCGCTATCTTGGAGCCGCCATCTTGAATTCATGGATTTTGACAAAAAAATCATGATCTTCGACTTCGACTATGGAGTTGGAGCACCTTTGTAAGTGGCGCCGCAGTGACGGAATCGGGCGAATTTGTCCACATAGTGCAATTTATCTGCATTTGCCCCTTTGACAAATGTAGTGTTTTTAAAGTTCAACAGTTTAAATGTTTTTGTTACAAACGTGAAAACTGCGGTGGCATTGTGATTCGGCGAGAAGTGAAAAAAATGATTATTCCAGCATACATGCGAAAGTGCGACGACAAATCAGTACTCTGTCGAATTAGAGGTGAATGAATATGTTCATAAACAATTGATAAAAATTGATAGAGACATACATGTCTGATATTGCAGTAAATTACATGAATGAATAAAATATTGAAGAAATATGAATGGATATGAAAGAAATATAAATAAATTTATTGAAAATATTGTTTTTTTTTCACATACATACATGTTCACATATTTTTCATATTGTTCGTTCACCTAATGTCAGAATTTGACTTGAACAAAAAATTGAATGTGTATTACATAAATGAAAATATGTTTCATCCTTGTTTTTTTAGATTACTAGAATCATTAGTATGAAAAAATCCAATTATTTATATCAATGTGAAAATTCATTCTAATACATCAATGTCACCGAGATTTTCAACCCAAATATGCACAAAGAAATTATGAATTGAATGAAATTTTTTATAAGTATATACCGTACAAAGTAAATATCAATACTGCATTTATTGCATTTTGTCAATAATTTTCAACAAAATAATAATACTAGTTGGTAATTAGTGTAAAAGAATATTGGATTTTTCTTCACACACTTCTTCCCTTTGGTCACGTTCATAGAACACGGTAGGAAAACCATAAAATTTTGTATTCGGGGGTGCATTTGAACGCGTGTTTGTGTACCTTACAATACAGCAGTGGTCACCCCGAAACTTTTTTTACTTCAGGTCATTCCCATTTGATTCGAGCTTATTTGCATCCGACTCGTTCATTGTCATTCATTTATTACTTTCGAAACTGGGCCTCCCTTTGAAACGAAGCATTTACCTGCCAAATCACAACACAAATGCCGTTTTGACGTTTGCGACCATAAAATTACAACTGTCTCACTTTGTAGACACCATTTCTATCACAGCGGTAAATGAGGATAAGTGATACTGTCTGAACCAGTTTTTTCGATTCCGCCAGCGTGGCACTGCCCGTTAAACTCCTCCCCATGCTCCAAGTCCATAACCACAAAACAAGTCAGCATATTGGAGCTGCCATCTTGAATTTATGAATTTTTACAATGAAATCGTGGTATCTGTCCACGAAAACCCCCGTATACCAATTTTGAATGTATTCAATTAAATTTAAATCGACATAACTGTCACTATTGGTCTCAAGAGAATCCCCACTGGGTCGGCGAAAATAATTTATGGCTATATCTAGGTACTATTCTCATGAATTGATACATCCAGTTTTATTACATTGCTATTGATTATTAATGATTTGATCCTGAATATAACTTTTTCAATTTCGCAATTGTCTCATATTCAAAATGATTTTTCAGTCACTGAATTCCATGAAAGAACTCAGAACTACAACCATTATTTTGAACACCCAGTATATTTTCACTAAATTCCATGCAACTTAATGCATTTCTGAGGATTCCTCCTATAATTTCATCAAGATTCAGAAGAGATTCGTGTATAAAGATTCTTCAAACATGATCTTTCTCAAAACCTTACATTTTAAGGAAAAGTGCAAAAATTCTACAATGCCGTAGCAGAATTCCAAAAATTATACATGGAATGATATCAGAACTCAACGTAGAATTTGAATATGTGATAATTATATTATATATATTATTATATATATATATATATAATTATATATATATGTATATATATATGTATATATATATATATATATATATATATTATATATATATATATATATATATATATATATATATACATGTATATATATATATATATACATAGTTGTACACGGTAGCTTGTGAAGCCCACCATATGAACGGGTCGCTCTTGAACCCGCACTTTTAAGAATGGGCGAAGAGTATATTCCAGTGCAATGACATCATTCCATCATTTTCCGTCGAAGCACACATACGCCCGTATGCACCGTAGGCTAATTTTGCGGATTAGTTACGGAAACCTGGATTAGATTATTGTTTATTATGCACCGCAAGAAAAATATGGTTTAAGCTTCAGATTTTCCAATCGGTCAACGAAGCGTGGTTTAGCGAATGACGTCTATTATTTTGAGTGTTGAGGTTTTTTGCAAGTTTTTCATTATTTCTGGATAAAATGGAGGACGAAATATTCATTGATGATGACCTAGATATCCTCGATATCATCTTTGGTTGTCCTCGTCTACGAAAGGAGTGATTATTTCGACACTATGGACAATTATAAATTTTTTCGAAGATTTCGACTTACAAAACCTACAGTTCTCAGCTTCCTGGAAAACATAGAAGACGAAATTGGATTTCAAAATGATTTGTAAGTTGATGAATGCAAGGGTCTGTCTTTGTGTCTTGTTGGCTAGTAGATTACCCCACCTCATGCCCCTTCACCCAAAACAACTTATTTTATGGAGAATGCTACGTGGCTACATAAATAGTTTTTCGGTGATTTGAGGTGTAGTGGTATAACGGCTACTAGCAGGTATCTAATCTACTATCTTATTTATTTCAGAAATAATAGTCTAACCCCAATGAACCAATACCTGACCACATTGCGTCTGTATTCTTGTGCGGGGCATCAAAGTACAATCGGAGATTTTATTGGCTGCCATCAGACGACAGTTTCCAGAAATCTTCCGTATCTCGCTTCCAAGCTTGAGATTTATCATCGGAATCTTTGTTTATTTTTTTGTCCTCGATGATAATAGCGTGTTTTAAGAGTACTCTCATGAGACTCTGCTTTTCTCCCGGGAAAAAATTGGGGATTCTTTTCACCATCAGTCATTTTGAAAATAGAAATCGAAACTGACAATTTTGACGTTTCATCATTTCCAACTATCAAAGAATCTTTCAATACCAACGTTGTCAGATTTCCAATCTCGATTATTCAATCTGCTGACGGTGCATAGCTACGGGCCAAAGATTACAAAAACGGGATTGGGGAACTAGAGTTAGAATTGACAAACGGTGCATTCAGGCATAAGAGGGGTAACAATTCTCAAATTTGTATAATCCTTTGAAACGTTGTAGAGACAATTATTCTTTCAATACGCTATGAATCCCAAACGTATATTGCCTATATTAAAACGGCCTCTGTGTGTCCCGGTGGCGTTGCCTCTACTGCTTCGCACGTTTTTCCTTTCAAAATATTTATTAGGGATTTCAAATCAGTGAGCGTGCGATGACTCACAGAGGAAAACGGATTGTGGCGATGACCCTTCAAAATTATAACTTGGGAAAAGGCAAAAATGTGAGCACATAATTCATATTCAGTATAATGTTTATGTTCAATAATAAGCGACTCGCTTTGAAGTAAATGAATATATTTTTTTTTGTATTATCAAGTTGATTATCGAATGAGAAAACCTGTTAGCTCCAAAAATGTGGATTTTTCGTCAGGTTCAAGTGATGAAGTTGATTTTCCGACCTGAGTAGCTGCGAGACGAGTAATACCGAAAATGAAAATGGTCCCGGTTATATGGAAATATCTGCAGAGAAACTAAGAAATATTAAAAAGTCTCACACCATGGAACATCGAGTGAGATATCGACTTTTTCAGCTCCAGAAGAATATAATTCTGAATCAGAAAAACTCTAGTATCTGGAGAAACTAGATATGTGAGAATTATGGAGTTTTTCATATAAACCTCAGCGTGAAAGTTTTGAAGTGAGAGTCAAGGAAATTGGTATTTGGGCTTATCTTTTTAAATAAAAATCACAAATTTCCGGATTTTTTTGAATTTAACACTAAAGGTTGAAGTGAGGATTGAAAGAATGTACCATTAGTTTTTTCAAGTGGAGTTCATGAAAATTGGTCTTTGTTACGAATACATAAATACGTGTTTCAGTGTTTTCCGAAATTCAACCCCTAAAGGGGTGATATAAGGGGTTGGAAATTTCTATGGGGGTTTCGTTACTTTTCAAGTTAGGATCATAAAAATTGGAATTTGAGTATTCGTTACAAATGAAGACATACATATTTCAGTGTTCAGTGTATGGGTGGATAAACACTCTCAAGTATGCGATAAAAATGAACGAATAGCACAGCGGTTCTTCGAGAAAATATATTTTTATTTACGAAACTAAAAGTAGCTGAATGAATTTCGATATTCTCAGATTAATTGTTGGAAAGATAGATTGACCAAAGATAACTATGGAATGCCACATTAGTCGAAGGTCAAGCATTTAGGTACGGACACACGATTCCTTCAATTTCGGAATGAGAAGAATTGTTGTAATTTTCCCCGTTGGAAATTCAAATATAACATGAATTCTGATAATATTATCCAGTTTCAAATGTTATTTGGGAAATATGCTCATCAAATATCGTTCGTGCTAGAGGATTTCATCATAAAATCTTTGAAATTTTCCCTCAAGCATTTTGCCTCTAGGAAATTTAACTCTTGCAATTTGCGGCCAGATAATAAGACCGCAAATCGCAGTCAGTAAAATTTCCAGGCAAAATGCTTTCTCGAAAAAAAATGCGATAAAACCCCTAGCACATATGATATTACCCTCGATAAAACGTGAGTTAATTGAATATTGATCAGACTAGGCAAACAGAGCATTTTTCCTTGCATGTTCAACAAGGGTACACTCCTATATACCTATCCTTCACTTCTTTACATGAGTCTGCTTATTGCTCAGATAATTCGAAAAAATATATCATCAGCTCTTGCAATAAAAAACGATTGAAGATAGTGACTGAAGCTTATCTTTCAGTCACAGATGATTCCATATCTGATTTTATGAACATCCTGGTCATATTTTCAAGCAAATCAATCTATCATACCCCATGACATGTTTAAATGTGAGATTGCTTCTAAAAAATGTGTTTACCATTTCTTCCGGTCTTCCTGATGATCGTGGAAGCGTGAAGTAGATTTTCGTCGACAAAAATGTATTGGAGACCTAGTGAATGCGATGCCTCTTTTGCATCAATGCTACAAATGATTTCTGGTGAGTACTCTCTTTCGGAAAACATTCTTTTTTGCCTCATTCATCTATATGAGTTCTTAATTAAGCCTGAAATAGAAAATAAAATAACTATCTGAATAAATGCAAATTTTTAATTTCAGATTTTTTCTTTTGAGAGTCTTTTTAGAATATCTATCAGATGTAGTTCAATGACCAGCGTGGTTTCAGCCGGAGAAGTAGTTGTTTTCTGTTAGACATTCACAAAAAATAACGTCATTTTTATCGTGGATTTTTCTATTCACAGAAAAATATTTACATTTGATATTCATTTGAGAGTGTTTCCCTTTTCAACATGAGTACCCCACAAGAGATTATCTTGAACGATGGAAGATAGCGACTGAAGTTTATCTTTCAGTCGCAGACGATTCCACATTTAATTTTATGAACATCCTGTTCATATTTTCAAACAAATCAATCTATCATACCCCATGACAGGTTTAAATGTAAAAAAACACTGATTTCAGATTGTCTCTCCGAAATAAATGTTTCTAACTTTCCATCGTTGCAAAGTGAGATTGCTTCTGAAAATGTGTTTCCCATTTCTTCCGGTCTTCCTGATGATCGTGGAAGCGTGAAATAGATTTTCGTCAACAAAAATGTATTGAAGACCTGGTGAATGCGATGCCTCTCTTGCATCAATGCTACAAATGATTTCTGGTGAGTACTCTCTTTTGGAAAACTTTCTTTTTTGCCTCATTCATCTATATGAGTTCTTAATAAGACTGGAATAGAAAATAAAATAACTATCTGAAAAAAAAAATTTTAAATTTCTGATATTTTTTTTGAGAGTCTTTTCAGAATATCTATCAGATGTAGTTTAATGAACAGCGTGGTTTCAGTTGGGGAAGTAGTTGTTTTCTGTTAGACATTCACAAAAAATAACTTAATTTTTATGGTGGATTTTTCTATTCACAGAAAAATATTTCCATTTAATATTTATTTGAGAATATTTCCCTTTTCAACATGAATACCTCACAAGAGGTTATCTTGAACGATGGAAAATAGTGACTTAAGTTCATCTTTCAGTCGCAGATGATTCAACATTTGATTTTATGAACATCCATGAATCAAGACTGGAATAGAAAATCAAATAATCATCTCAATGAAAAAGCAAATTTTCAATTGCAGATTTTATCTTTTCAGTTAGGGTCTTTTCAGAATATCTATCAGAGGTAGTTCAATGTCCAGTGTGGCTTTAGCCGGGGGAGTAGTTGTTTTCTATTAGTCATTCACAAAAATAACTCAATTTTTATCGTGGATTTTTATTCACAGAAAAATCTTTCTATTGAATATTCAATTGAGAATATTTCCCTTTTCAACATGAATACCTCACAAGAGGTTATCTTGAACGATGGAAGATAGTGACTTAAGTTAGTATTTCAGTCGTAGATGATTCAACCTTTGATTTTTTTAACATCCTGTTCATATTTTCGAATAAATCAATATTTTATTTCATTCTGAATTGTTTTTATAATGTTAAATTCAATAAATGTGTTTTTATAATGAATGTGTTTTTTATTCAGGTGACTCCCTCATTTTACGGGTTCAAAAATCATAACTATTAATAAGTTATTCCACTGTGTGTACAATATTGAGAAAAACAATATTAACACAATTTAAATTTGCAAGAAGAATGTGCCACCACCAAAAATTACCATTTCCATCAGTATCTAATAACGCATCAAACATTATTCTTGAAGAAGTATATGATAAAAAAATAATTTAATTCAACTCGAAAACTCATTTCATATAAGATTTTTGTTCGAGAATTATCTGTGCTGATCGTTTTTCATATAATCCAAGAATGAACCCATTCAGGGAAGTACAAGTAAGAAAAAATATTAAATGATCTAACAATAGAGTCAAATTCTAAAAGTCAATGAAGGAGTTTCTCTAAACAACAGGCAATAGAGTGATATATAATTATTTATTTCAATGAAGTTTTCCATTATCATTCGGCAAATGATTCCGAGGAAAAAATATTGAACCAAAACTGTTTTTTCGATAATTTCAAGTTTTACTCCCAAACCAATATTTATCTCCAAAATTTTGCAATAAAATATCAATAGATGAAAAATTCTCATCTATATATATATATATATATATAGATGATTATTATAGATATTCATTGATAAACCCTTTATCTAGTTTGTAGTATTGAGAAGTCTATTGTTGCCACATTTCTAATCCTGAACATGAGCATAGTCTATCACGAAACATAAACACTTCTGTTTTGTTTCCAAAACTCCCTCAGAATGGAATAATCTCCATTCGCGTGTAAATTGTAAAATAATTTGTAACTCGTGAGCTTATATGTTAATCCATACGAACTTCAATAATGAATTTATAGCAGTTACCAAAGTACGATGTAAATTATTAACACTTCATGCAAATCCACTGATATTAATTTCACAAAGTTTTGAAGCACATATAGAGAGGTTGCTGCAGATTTGAGGCTTACCAGTGAATCATTGTGAGTATTCCAAGGGACTCCATTTATCGAACTGAATTTCTTCTTTCTGATTCCACAACGCAGTCGTTGAATGTAACTCCAACCTACCAGGATATTTTCTCCTGCTAGAGGAGGATACTACAGAATCGATTTATTTCATTTTCAGGCTAGATGGTTTGAAATTCAATCCGACTATGATATCACACGAAATCTGACAGAAATGAGCTGTCTGCCAAAAAATTATGACAAAATATTTTGAATCCACTACCTCAAATGAACTATTCTGACAATAAGAAGCTACCTCTCAGGATAAGAATCATAGTCAGCGAAGACGTATCAGTTGATGATGATAATGATAATAATAATATCCAATAATTCCAATCGTAAGCAGTCAGCTAATTACAATATATTATTTTCAATAATCAATCATACATCTATAAAGATAAAAAGGTAGGTAATCTTTGTGGATTGAGAATCCACGACAGTATTATTGTACAATGTATACTGAATGATACTCATTTCTTGGCATTATGTGAAATTGTGGCATGATCCGAAGGCCTCCTTCATACTGTTATGGAAACAATACGCCACTGCATGTTTTTTGTGTCTGATCCGCATGGAACTACAAGCATGTGACATGACTGATTGGTTAACGACACGCAGGGCATTTCTACAGAATTATCGAGATCTTTCCAGAGATCTGAAGCAGGTGCGAGAATTTTCTGGTGACATGTCTACATAAAGCCGAGCGAAAGACGGGAAGACAATTACCTGTTTGGAGAATAGGATTATTAATTCAAGGTGAAGTTCAACAGTGACCTGCATGGTATTTTAATAAGTGAACAGTGATTGATTTATTTGTCAGAGTACATTATCATGTTGTATTGGGAAATGTCAATAAACTGACAATGATCAGCTCCTAATTTTGATAGCCATGAACCCCAGATTCGTGACTTTACGAATGAGAAATGGTCGCTTCATGCCTTTTACATACTATACTCTTTATACAAAAAAATATTCCGATCTCTTTGGATATTCTCTCTCTCTCTCTCTCTCTCTCTCTCTCTACAAAGGTTCCCAAAAATTGGATCGGAGGGACTTTTAGATCAGATTGGGAAATAATTTCTGCTTATACAGATATTAATTTTTTTTTCCAAATTGATCGACTTCATTCATGACTCAAGTTTTTTTATACATGGAGAATCCAGCTAGTCCTGTGTTGGCGAATCTAGTTGTCAATTATAAAATTACAAAAATAACATCGAATTACCTTTCGATATGACTTTCATTGAATATTATGTAAGTGATTGCATTCTTGACATTCATGCCGACAAATCTGGGAGAGTATTGAATATTTTCAATAGTTCCATCCAAAATATTCAGTTCACGTTAGAAGTATGGAGCTGCGTACTGACTTGAATGTGCATGCGTTGAGTGGAGGCGCATGCATATGCACATTCAAATCTGGACGTGTCATTCGCAACGATTCAGCACAAGTTCAACTTCTCGCGAGTCACCGAGAATGCACATGACCTAAGCCGTTGACTGTCGGTTTTTGCTCCCGCTCAAAGGAAATATATCGTGCCTGTGAGCTCAGTTTAGACCGGTTTTTAGTCTGCGATAACCTGTCGAGCAAATAGCAGTTACGAGAACAACATCCCGTTTTGTGGGATGCAAAGCATTCCTTCCATCTCAATTGCTCCGAAACTCCAATACATACTTTTAGCTAGGGTATGAGTCTGCAGTTGCGTAAAAGCGAAGTGTTTAGTGTTGGAGATTTTCGAACCGGAACAGCATGCCTGAGTTTGGTGTCTTTTTTTATAATTTTCGAAATCCTCTGACGTCAACCTAACAAAATTTTAAATGTTCAGAATGCAACTTCCGTAGAAGTTTAGAGCCCCCCAAACATCTTCGGGTTCTGTATATTTTGAAAATGCAAAATCGCTTTGATTTCTTATTTTCTCTTTTTTAAATAAATTCTAAATCACTATACAGTGCTCGTCTAGAGTCCGTTCCCCTTCTACTAATTTTTGAACCACTCAGTATATCCCAACGAAATTTATAGGGCTCGAATAGGAGATTAAAACCTACTCATTCATGAAAAAATCACAGCTAAAAGTTCCAAAATGGCGGCTAAGCGCCATCTTCAATAACTTTTTTAAATAGAACATCCCGTATATTATTCCATTTTCGAAATCTGCTCATGATTCTCAACAGTTTTTGGTTTTGCACTTTACTCCTGAATTCAATTTCTTTCGAAATATCAACGTTTGAAAAGTGACATTCCGGTTTAAAATGAAGTATCGATTTTGGTCACTTCCGGTAAAACATTTTGCTAACTAAACGTTGTTATTAATTTGTAGTTGAATCTCTTAATGAATTCGACTAAGAGGCCTAGAGAGAGTTAATTGAAACAGTACCGCCTACCCAAAAATTTCGATGCCTACGAATGTGTTCTGTAAATTCACAATCAAAACAATCTGAAAAATTATAAGTTAATTTTGAATAACACTTTTATTTAACCCCAACAATAATTTCATCAGTTGTTCAATTAACCCTGAATCTTGACGATAAAGTGCCCTATTATAAATAGCTTCTCTCGCGTTGATGAAAGTCTGTTCATCTATTTCTTCACATGTATCTATTATTCTGCGTTCCAACTCTTCTACTGTTTGGCACCCAATGGCGTAGATTTTTGACTCCAGTTACCCTCCAAGAAAAAACCAAGAGGTGTAAGATCCGGGGATCTTGGTGGCCATTCTATACCCCCCTGCGACCTATCCATCGCCCAGGAAAGTTTGTATCGAGGAACTCTCTAGCCATGCGATCGAAATGGGGAGGTGCCCCATCCTGCTAAAATATGATTTCACGATTTTCAAACTCTTCCTGATTGTTTAATACAATTTGTCTTATTCGAGGATCAATTTCAGTTTCTAAAAGATTTCTGCAAAGAACTCCTGTAAAATTGCCTCTGGTGAAAATCGGCCCAACAACGCGATTGCCCAAAGTCCCCGCCCAAACATTCACCTTTTCAGGAAACTGGGTATGTGCCTCTCTAAAAATATGCGGATTAGTATCGCTCCAGTATCGTACATTCTGTTTGTTGACTTTTCCATTAATAAAAAACGTGCATTCGTCTGAGAAACATACACGTTTCAGGAAGCCCCGTTCTCCTTCCATTGTTCTTGTTAACCACTCACAGAATTCAACCCTCCGGTCTGGATCATCCTCCGTGAGAGCATGCAGAATTTTCATTTTATAGGAATGAAACTTTCCTTTTCCTAGGACTCTTTGGACACTTTTTGAACCTACTCCACAGGATTCAGCAACTGCAGACGTCGACTGATTCGGATTGATTTCCATTTCATCAACAATTTCTACCTTTTTTTCTTCTGAAAGAGGCGGTCTTCCTGATCTTGGCGCATCTTTCAGCCTACCAGTTGCTTGGACCTTATTCAAAAGTTCACGCAAATATGACCTCAAAATAGGATTCTCGGGAAATCTTTCATCAAACATACGGACTGCTAGATGATAATTTCTTCCAGTTTCTCCAAATATCGAAACTGCTTCAAATTTATCGTCTAAACTACGAGCCATGATCACACTTTTCATAAAAGGATGTAGGCGCTCAACGGACTATTTGACAGTTAACAGTTCAGTTTGACAGTAAACAAGATGTTACCGCGACAACGATTTTTTCCAATGCAAACTTGATTGAAAGCAACATTAGTATTTTTGGTTGGGTTTGAAATGACCAAAATGTCACTTTTCAAACGTTAATATTTCGAAAACAATTGAATTTAGGAGTGAAGTGTTTGGAGAAAACTGTTGAGAATTATGAGCAGATTTCGAAAATGGAATAATATACGGGGTGTTCTATTTAAAAAAATTATTGAAGATGGCGCTCAGCCGCTATTTTGAAACTTTTAGCTGTGATTTTTTCAAGAAAAAGTAGGTTTCCATCTCCTATTTGAGCCTCCAAATTTCGTTGCGATTTACCAGGTGGTTCAAAAGTTAGTAGAGGGGGGAACGGACTTTAGACGAGCACTGTATAAGCAGCACCACTAATAACAACTTCTACAATTACTTGAACACACGTGATCGGAAAGGACTGAAACAATACACATGCGTGCTGGGAAATATATTTGACCAAATGTACCTAGTCGATATGTAAAAGATGTCAATTGACTATTGACAACTTTGTTTATTTTAATTTTTTCAAAACAACAAAATTCTAAAAACAACTATTTTGCCGATGTCACCAGTTGTATAAGTAGTAGCTATTGTTAGACCATACTCTTTGTTTTTTATAAAAAATTATCGGAAAAATGTATAATTGAATTCCTACTCGAGAAAATGTATACTATACTTCTCCAATCCCGCCACTGGTCACCAGTGTAAAAGTAGTCAATAATATACCGTACTTTTAAACAAAAATGAATTATTCATACTTACTAACACTATCTTTCTCTGATGTCCCATATAGTCACACTATCTGTTTTTTTTTTGTTTCTACTAAGACCAAAAGAATACATATAATATTTTGAATAATATACGGGCAGCTGTCACCAGCGGAATGGCCAAAAATAGATTTTTCGAAACATTCCACAAATTTTGAAAATAAACACTGATTGATTTTAGTCACCTTTACTTCAGGACAATAAATTCGGCCTTGGCTTAACATGCGAGGTCTTCTTTTGAACATTTTTTCTTTTCTAAATATTGGCTTGTTAGGTGGAGTAAGGTTAGAAAGCAGAAGTCAAGATTTTGCTTCATTACTTCAAATTGTTTTCAATTTACAAGGGTTTTATATAAATACGATTGAGACACATTTAACATTTTTAAGTACCCATTCATGAAACATCTGACAGACGAAGGGCCTATGGAGACATAAAGAAGGGGATGTTCCAATTACTTATATATGTTATGGAGCGTGAAGTATTGACTTTTCTAATATACACACTAATTGGATTTTTATTTTCCTTACCTCAGTCTCATCGTATTTAAAGAATTTTTGTTCAGCTATCTACTGTGGGAAAACTATTGTGGATAGAAGAAAAGTTCAGGACAAAATTTGTGGACAATTTTTCGATCTTCAATTTTCAGTATAATTATTTTTCACGTAGGGTCAATTGTTTTTGAGTTATTCGCAGAAAAGCATGTATTCCAACTTCAACTCAAAAACTCGCATAAATATTGATTTTACAGAAAAAACTCACGGAACATAATGAAAGAACAATCAATTATCTGAAAAAGATATAGATTGTATTATTCGCGTCTGACAAACCGTTAAGTAGATATATGACAAAATGTGTTTTCCAAAATGACCGCTTACGCACACCTCAACTCAAAGTTATACTCAGGACCGACCCCCTTTTCATGTGGAAAAAAATCGCTACTGTAACCTCATGCAGAAAAAAAAGCCCTGCCAATTGGACTATACGAGTCCTGGAGAACTTTGACCTAGCTGGTCACTCAGGCATTTGTTTTGCTTTCCATGTTTCTGTGATATTGTTTTTTTATGTTAGAAATATGTGTTCCAGTACATCCTAACAACTTCAAGGGGAACATTATCAGGCATATGTATCTTCCCAAATCATAAGCGGCTCGTCCATATACGCGACTAAAACCATGAAACCAGTTGCGTGCAACCATGAAACCAGTCGCGAACGCGATTTTTCCATTTGACTCAAAGTATGCTCGTCCACTTGCGCGACTGCGACCTATTTTGACGCAACTGCACGAAA
The DNA here is from genome assembly GCA_018342105.1 of Gonioctena quinquepunctata. Lineage (NCBI taxonomy): Eukaryota > Metazoa > Arthropoda > Insecta > Coleoptera > Chrysomelidae > Gonioctena > Gonioctena quinquepunctata. The sequence continues at coordinate 688,539 of JAFIRS010000380.1, read as the reverse complement.
CCAAACGTGTTGGTTGCGTATTGACCAGTTGCGTGCGATCTATATACTGGAGTGGTCGTAGGTGCATTTTAAAGTTGTTTTGCCGTATACGTTTTTGAAAGAATGCCTAGAGTTTTGTCGACAAACGGGCAAATTTCGAATATTGCTCTAGTGTAGGAAATAGAGGAATATCCTTACTTATATAGTCATAAAATTAGTGAGTATGCGAGAAGAGATGTTACTTTCCGCACTCATTCTGTATATTGTTGGAATTTGAGCGGTTCTTGCATTTCCTCGTGTCTCGTAATTTTTTAAATCAGGATGAACCCAAAAACGTTTTCGGGTTTTTTTCTCGTCTCAAATATAAGGCACCCACCACTCAAATCTTCATCGGACGACGACATCGTCCACACTGAATTCCAAATAGGTTGCACAAATGGATGTGAAAAAACGCAACAGGTTCCATGAAATCGGTTGCCCGCAACTGGTTTCATGGTTTCAGATGCGTATATGGCCTTAATGGGTAGTAATAACTCTATTTTTTATGCTTAGATCTTTTTTAATTCATTTTATATTTATCAGTTTTTCAAATGGACTAAGCTGTAAGCAGTCACATAGTATATCTTGTGGATGTACAATCCAATTGAACCGGTTGAATGTACAATCCAATTAGTGTGTATATCAGAAAGGTCACTACTTTACGCTCCATAACATATATAAGTAATTGGAACGTTCCCTTCTTTATGGCTCAATATGCCCTTTGCCTGTCAGATGTGTCATTACTTGGTAATAGAAATGTTCAATGTGTTTCAATCGTATTTATATAGAACCTTCGGAAATGGAAAATAATATAAAGCACTGGAGGACAATCTTGACTTTTGCTTTCTGACCTTACTCCACCTAACAAGCCAATATTCATTATTTATTTCATATTTTAGATACGTTTTCACATACTTTTTTTTCCATTTGGCACCGTAACATGTCAGATGGAAATTCATAGATTCTACTAGTTGTGTTCACCTTTGATAGTATTAAAATACTGGTTTTCTATGAAATTCAACTGTTCTTTGTTGAAAAGATCCCCGTCGCACTGACCTTTTCTCCGTTCACTTTTCTAAAATTTTGAATCGAAGAGTCACATACTTTCCCATAAATAATCAATAAAATATATATTTTGGTAATAATACCCCCACCGCCATCAACAGGTTAATAGGCCTTTCAACCGTCTATAAAAGTCTCCCCTTTACTACAAATTCATTATGCTCAGTTCTTTGCACTGAACATTGATCATCCTGATGATTCGAGAAAAACTAATAAATTCCAATATTGGTTGGGCAGGAATTAACATACCCACTGAATTCAAAATAACCTCTATTAAATTCCAACAAGTTTCACCATCCCGAACCCGAGATACATATAATTGAAGTTGACTCAATTAACACGTAACATATGGACCATGCATAGGCAAACAGCACATTAGTAATTCTGCCGTTAGTACTAAAATCAAGAAGATCATGAAAAACGAGGATGAGCTAGAGCAGGATATCACAGATATTGTGAAAAAAAATCAAAGTGATTGACCATCTAGTTTGACAGATATAATCAAAACTACTCTCGTTATTCAAACTGGTCCACGGGGAAGCGCACATTATTAATTCTACCGTTAGTACTGAAATCAAGAAGTTCATGAAAAACGAGGAGGAGCTAGAGCAGGATATTACAGATATTGTGAAAAAAAAATCAAAGTGATTGACCATCCAGTTTGACAGATATAATCAAAACTACTCTCGTTATTCAAAATAGTCCACGTGGAAGCGCACAGCCTAAAGGGGGGTCGTAGAGAAATGCGGATTGTACCAGGGGACTTTTTAAAGAAGGTCGGGGGACCATTTGAGGGTCTGAACGCGAAAAAAAAGTTCCTTCTCCTAGTTGACCCCATCGATTTTAACGCCTTCCAATTTAATAGACGAGTCGCAAAAGCTCTAATTGTATCATGGCAGTGGTGTGCTCCCTCACCTTCTGGCAAAATAATCGATTACCCTGAAATAGTATATTGTGCAACTAGTGCGGAAAATTATGAATTATACTGAATATACGAAATTTTCGAAAATATAGTGTTCTACCAAAAACTCCATTAAAAAATATTTTTTTTATGTTTTCCCTAAAAAAAATACCTTAGAAGTAACCAAGCTGAAATGTTTCTGACTTTCTGAATAATTGAATATAACAAACTTTCAAAAAATCATTGAAACAGGAACTGTTTTAGTGGGTGTAAATTTTATTATTATAAAAAATTTGTATTTTTTTTGTAGGTACTGATATTCTGAATGATCCTGGAATCATATTCTTGTGTTTTTGTATACAACCAACATTACAGAACTCAAATCCTCTATTTCGTCTGCTATTAACTGGCAGTGTTCCTCCCTTCTACAAGTACCAGCAAGTCCAATTTAAGCCTTCAAGTAAAAATTTTATCAATACTCAATTTTCGAGTCATCTTCATTGTTGAAATCTTCAGATTTATGAATTTTAGATTTCTTCAAGACCTAATTCTCTGATTTCCTCTGAAAAAATGCATGTAGTTTTCAAAATATGAAAATCTAATAAAATAGTGATCCAACACTAATTTTTGTCGAAGTTTAGTTGGGATTGGGATCAGTATACGTTGAAGAAAGAACTATTGTTTTTTTGTCGACGTTTGGAATTGAATCATATTCATCCTCAAGGCTCTGTAACGGCTTGGAGCACTTCTTCGGGATGGGGGGCGGGGTCTGAATTTTTTTTTGCTGCGCTTTTCGGGGACATCAATTTTTTGAGTCGCCGACTTTCTATAACGAAGAAATTTTCTAGAGGCGATTGAGGGGGCAAGTGCCCCCTTCAAAAAAATGTTTTTTTCGCGTTTCAAATCGGAAAGTAGTTTGAAATTTTCCGAATCCATCGAAATCAATTTCCTAATTCAACTGTCTCGTGGCGGAACTACCTTAAAAAACATTGCATAGTATTCTTAAATTTTATCAACCTTATTTCATTGAATATCCTTGTTACAAAGAAAACTTCGAGTGAACTATTTCCGTAGCGGAATGTTCATAGTTTTTTTTTGCCAGTAGTACAAGGCAGATACATATGTCTTCCTTCTGTTTTGGTTGGAGAGTTGAGATTGCGGGCAAGTTGCCAATTTCGGTGGGAGTTGTTTGTTCACAACGTTTGCGGTTCCATTCCTGGATAGCGATTCGATTATCATTCTCATCGCCACCATCACCGATGTTGTCGGGATATACAAACCACAAATGAATTAATCAAAAGTGTAAATAAATCAGAAAACAAGCTTTTATTCGAATGATCTGAATTTATGAATTTCATTTGGATATTGAAAACGGTTATTATATGCTCGAGTCAGTGAATAACATTCTACACCTCCAGTTCATGTGAAAATTGGAAAATCCAATTGAAAATTTGAAAATACAATCATAAATGGAAACAAAATATAATGAAAAAATCCTTCGGTTTCTGAAAGCAAATTTCAGATTATCCATTTTTCATATGACGTTATCCCCTTGGAAAATTACTTCTTCTGTGAACAACAGTTTCGAAAGATTGATCTGCAAAAGAACTAGTCATCAAATTGGACATATTGAATTGTTTTCACCTCTATAAGCGAGCGAAGAACCTTCACGCGGCTTGCGATAGGTAGAAATCGTTACGTAAGGAAGAAATCGTTACGTAAGGATGGCCCTTTCATGCGACTTCCTCTCTTTCTCTCTCTCTCTCTTCTCTTTCTCTTTCTCTCTTCTCTCTTCCTCTTTCTCTTTCTCTCTTTCTCTCTTTCTCTCTTTCTCTTTCTCTCTTTCTCTCTTTCTCTCTTTCTCTCTTTCTCTCTTTCTCTTTCTCTCTTTCTCTCTTTCTCTCTTTCTCTCTTTCTCTCTTTCTCTCTTTCTCTCTTTCTCTCTTTCTCTCTTTCTCTCTTTCTCTCTCTCTTCTCTCTTTCTCTCTTTCTCTCTTTCTCTCTTTCTCTCTTTCTCTCTTTCTCTCTTTCTCTCTTTCTCTCTTTCTCTCTTTCTCTTCTCTTTCTCTCTTTCTCTCTTCTCTTTTCTCTCTTTCTCTCTTTCTCTCTCTTCTCTCTCTCTCTCTCTCTTTCTCTCTCTTCTCTCTTTCTCTCTCTTTCTCTCTTTCTCTCTTTCTCTCTTTCTCTCTTTCTCTCTTCTCTCTCTTTCTCTCTCTTTCTCTCTTTCTCTCTTTTCTCTTTCTCTCTTTCTCTTTCTCTCTTTCTCTCTTTCTTCTTTCTCTCTTTCTCTCTTTCTCTCTCTCTCTCTCTCTCTCTCTCTCTCTCTCTCTCTCTCTATATATATATATATATCTCTATATATATCTATCTCTCTCTCTTCCTATTATATACGAATGTGTGTGACAAGCGTCTAGCTCTTGCTCATACGATTCCGAAGGTGTACGAAACCATCGGAACTGCTGTTCTGCTTGCGGGAAATTCAAAGTGATACATGAGCGGTGGGATATCTATGCGAATTCGAATCGGATATTATCGATGAGTGGTAATACGTGGAAGATATTTTTGTTTCTTTTATATTTCCATAATTCCATAATTTCTTATGTTTTTTTTATGCCGAAGTTGGATTAATGGTTTACATTGAATATGTGGCACGTCAATTTGATATAATATAACGAATAGTACTGTGGCGGAGGAGTTTGGAAGATGGATGTAAAGGGTGTTTCATAATTGGATGCTGATCCTTAGGGCGATAATGCTTGGATGATATTAAAAAAAAATCTTCATGTGAACATAGGTCCGCAACCGCTTTATTTCTGAGATTTAACATGAAATTTAACAAAAAAATCAGGTCTTCCCCAATATCTCTGAAACCGCCATGGCTTTTTTCCTCAATTGTGGTAGATTCAAAGTACGCATAAAAATACATGTTTTCCATGATGAAGGATTTCTTAATTTTCATCAGTGGCGTCCCTCTTAACATGCCCTGTCATATTTTCGATCAGAATAATGATACGCCACTGTCTTTTTTCCAAATAAATTTCATTTTTGTAATTGTCCTCTATCTTCCCATAAAAATGGTCGAATGCTTTTTCTCGTCCGGCGGACGGTTTTCGATTTAGAAAATAAAATACATTCATTTGTTTGTCCCTATTCGATTTTTTTTCTTAGTCTCAATTTCACAATTGTGGTAACCAAAGGATCTTAGCAAGATTTTTATAATTTGATGGTAACTATTATTTAGTTTTTGTAATGAGTACGATTAAAAATACATTTTTAATTTTTAAAAACATAACTATTATGAACAAAAAATACCAAAATTAAATTAACCGTTCAAAATGTCCGCCTCCTGCGAGTATGCACGCTTCAGCCCTCCTCATCATTGACTCGCGTACTCTTTGGAAAATTCCTGGAGTATTCCTTATTGCTTCACAGGAAACTATTACGCGGTTTCGCAATTCTTCCTCAGTGAGAATTGGTTGACTGTATACCAAATTAAGATGTACCCGGAGAAAATAATCAAGACTGTTTAAGTCTGGGGATCTAGCTGGCCATGACTCTGTTCCCCCACGACCTATCCAGCGATTATGAAAGTTTTGGTTCAAATGTTCGCGTGCCAGAGCACTAAAATGAGCAAGTGCATCATCGTGCATAAACCAGATGCGATTTTGCATTATAATAGGAACATCTTCCAACAGAATTGGCAAATTATCTTCAAGAAATCGGCGATAATTATGTCCATTCAATCTGCGTGGCGAAAAAAGATCCAATTGGGTGATCTCCAATAAAACCAGCCCAGTCATTTGATGAGAACTGCTCCTGGTATTGAGATTCCACAATTTCATGCGGATTTTCCTTGGCCCAAAAATGATTATTATGAAAATTTCTGATCCTGTGTTTGGTAAAACTAGCTTGGTCCGTGAATAAAATTTGCCAGTCAAATAAAGTATTTTCGCTAACTTTTTGGAGAAACCATTGGCAGAAATTCACTCGTAATGGAAAGTTTCGAGGACGTAGAGCCTGAACCCGTTGAATGTGATAGGGATAAAATAAATAATCAGGGAGAATCCTCCATACTAGAATATGGGTGATATTCAAATTATGGCAACTTGCCTCGTACTTATTTCAGGATTTTCGTCAACTGAATTTAAACAGCTTCCTCAATTGCTGGAGTTCTTGCAGTCAGATGTGCTCCTTTCAAGTGATGATTTGGCTCAAAACTTCCTATTTCACATAACCTTCTGTAGGTGCTTGAAATCGTTCGAGCAACCAGGAACCATTCCATTTGGGAAGAGCTCTTGATACAGGTTTGGCTTCATATGCGTTCCCGTCAGCAAGCCCATTCAAGTAATGCATGTCTGCTAATTCCGTATTTGTAAAATTTACCATGTTTTTCTTTTAATAAACAAGTTTTTATAACGTGAATAATATCACGTATCTAGCTGAAGAAGTGTCAAAATTGTTCATGTTAAAAACAACGAAATGTGTTCTTAGCCTACTAGATGTTTCTAGCCCACAACTCTTCAACGGCTGATTTCGCAAATGAACGAATTCTGAATTCTACTCAAAAACCGATTGCCGGACGAAAAAAAGACAAGAGATAATTTTCATGAGAAGATAGAAGACAATTACAAAAATAATATTTATTTGGAAAAAAGACAGTGGCGTATTATTACTTTGATCAAAAATATGGCAGGGCATGTTAACAGGGACGCCACTGATGAAAATTAAGAAATCTTTCATCATGGAAAAAATGTATTTTCATGCGTACTTTGCATGTACCAAAATTGAAGGAAGAAGTCAAAGCCGTTTCAGAGTTATTGGGGAATAACTGCTTTTTTTGTTAAATTTCAACATGTTGAATCTCAGAAATGAAGCGGTTGCGGACCTATGTTCATATGAAGAATTTTTTTTAAATCATCCAAGGATTATTGCCCTTCAGGATCAGCATTCGATTATGGAACACCCTGTATAGGTATAGTATTGCATGGTATAATAACAATTAAATGTGATGGAATATAAAACTCGGAGTTGAAGAAAAAGCGTAAGGAACTTCGTTCCTGACGGGGGTCCCCCGACCGCACACGATTTTTTTATTCAAAGAGATGTAATGTATTCGAGTGGAAAGTCATTTGTTTTTTTTTACTTTCATTCAATCCTTTTCAGTATTTTTCATGTTGAATTTTAAAACAGGAGTTAATTGAATGCTTTTCTAGAAAGTTTCATATACCAATCACAAATAAATTCGAATTAAACATCCACCGTTTTATCATATAAAAACATCAAGTTTTGCCTTTTGTGATGTTCAATGAATTTGGAAATTGTATATCTTATACATTTTGAAATAACTGATATAGAAAAAAAAAGGAATGGCTTACCTATTTCACAAAAATATTGAATTGCTTTACATGAATGGAGAAATTCACAAACTTTTGACCAAAATTTCAGGAACGATTTAGATGGGACGATTCTTCCTCAGTTTTTTCCTGGAATAAGGAAAAAATTATTTTCCTTCGGTATATAGAACAAATATACACACATATAATATATATATATATATATATATATATATATATATATATATATATATCTATATATATATATAATAAATATATATATATATATATATATACTGTATGACGTCTATCAATATCTGAAGTGAAGCATACATCTCTTATACAGTGCGTTCATAGAGTGTGGAAGCTCTCCATTATCTTACGAGTTATTCATTTTCAGAGGTAAAGCTCGGACAGGTCGATTTTATATTTTGGTTTTATATCTCTAAAAAGAATTCCCACGTCATAGATTTTTTTTTTAATTGAAAGTGTATATTTTTTATATCAAATAATGAAAGCCCATATTTTTCTGAGTTCAACAATACCATAAACGTCATATGTAACACTCCAAGTTACAGTATACTGAGTATAAAGGAAACCATTGTTCATATTTCTTAACATTTTTTTCATTATTTATTTTGCAACGAAAACCTGAGAATGACTCAGTATTTAGTACGAGTATATTGCCAAACTTGAGTAGGCTATGAAAACATATGAAAGCCCTTAGCAACCAGAAAATAAGTTCATAGTTACCATTGCATATGTCAGTATTAAATTGATTTTTTGTGTAGCATATCTATTTATGAGTCTTGGAATAATATCTTTCCGAAACATATTGCTTCAAGAGCAATTATTAGAAATCACAATGGTACTGTCAGGAAAACAGCGGATAGAAATTTTGTTGATCTTAGGTTACGGCGTTCGTAAAAGAAGTATGGCAGAAGTATGCGACATCTTTAATGAAAAATATCCTGATCGAGACCCAATGAGCAAATCGACGGTAAGCAAAATATTGCATAAATTTAATGAGATTGGCAATGTTAGGGCAGGCCTACTGTTGCCGAAGACACTCAATTGAATTTATTACTTGGAATTGAAGAAAATCAATCAATTACAACTTTATCTGACAACATTGAGATCTGTCGTGGTGCTATGCAGAAAATTCAAAGAAAAGCCGAATTACATCCATATAAAGTTAAATTTATACATGAAATTAATGAAGACGACTTCGATAGACGTATGGAGTTTTGTGAAATTATGCAAGAAGTGTGTAATCAAAATAAAAAAAATTAACAAAAAATTAAACCGACGAAATACGGAACTGGATAGTAAAAAATTAAATAAACTTTCTTAGTCTCAATAACTAAGCTCCTAAACTAATGTAAGTAACTTATTTTGAGTCGGCGCCAAACAAACAAGCAAATGAATTAGATAAGGCGTAAAATGATGGCATCGAGTTGCGCGGTGACATTCTGATAATTTTTTTAAAAGTAATTTAATGATCTTCGTTGAATGTTCGTTGGGCGATGACTCAAAATTAGTTACTCACATTAGTTTAGGAGCTTAGTTATTGAGACTAAGGTTTATTTTATTCTTAACTATTCAGTTCCGTATTTTGTCGGTTTAATTTTTGTTAAAAAAAAATATTTTTAAATTTTTTGTCGCTGAGATCTATCAAATACAACCTACTTGTTTTTTGATTACTTCCAAAATACTTACCCACCTTACTTCAACTATTACCAGTTAAATAATATGATTATCTACTTTTGCTATTTGTTGTAACATAAATTATTTTTGTTGTTCTGGTTAGTTTATTTCATCACTTTGTATATCATTCCATCCTCTCATAGAATATAATGATTGTGAATAAAATATACGCGTCAACTAGAGAACCTCCTCCTTTTTGGTTTCGTCGGTTTTTCACTTCTCCGTTCCGTATTTTGTCGGTTTAGTTTTTTTATCGTGGATTTTTCAATTCACAGAAAAATCTTTCTATCCAATATTCAATTGAGAATGTTTCTCTCTTCAACATGAATACCCCACAAGAGGTTCTGTTGAATGATGGAAGATAGTGACTAAAGTTTATCTTTCAGTAGCAGATTATTCCACATCTGATTTTATGAACATCACGTTCATATTTTCAAAAAAATCAACGTATCCGTCATTTGCTAAATAATATGTTTATTGAAAAAACTGACAACTTGTTACATCGTTTCTATTCAATTGTTATGCAATGAAACACGAAACCATTTCTTCAACTTCTACAGAAGAAGCTACCAATGTTATATTCAGATCTAGTAAACTATAACCCCCGAAAATTTTAGGAAATTATCTGGTTTCTTCAGCTGGTCAAATCAGAAAGATCAGCATTAAGTATCCTAATTCCTTGAGTGGCTAATCGTGAAGTTGAATGTTACTTAGAGATCCATTTGATTTTCGCTTGAGTTATTGACTGCTAGTTGTCGCTGTGATCTCAATCATATGATTTTTTCCGAAACTCCGTTTTTGAAATGGAAAGATATAAACAAAGAGTGACTCTTGTATCGTAACTTCCACAGAATCCCAATATCGGGGGCTAATTTAGATCAATAAGCTTCATGTAAAGTTTGAGGTGAATAGGGGGAATTGGGGTACAAAGGAAATAACTTGAAAGTTCAAAATGGATTAATGTGATATGTTGAGTCTGATGAATCATTATTCTAGTATGTTATTTTGAATTGAAAAAATCCATTACTCAACAATAAACAGTACTATGTTTTTTTTCAAAATCTGAAATTGTAGCAATGTTCCCCATCTACGGTGTTCATCAATACATGTATGGGGCACCTTCATACACAGATACCATTATGAACAAATTCAGAAAGATAGATTAAAAAAACGTGTAGATATATTTTTTTGTATTTTCATTAACATATTAGAAATTTTACAGATCTTCTTCACTTAAGTAGATGTCAACAAGTTGAATGACGAGAAATTAACTCGGAAGAGGAATAGAGCACTGATGAATCATCTTGCACATTGGGGAGGACAAATATTCCTGTGGGCTTCTTTCTCAGATACGAACCTGGTTTTCATTCCCATCGTATTTCGAAAGAATTTGGCAAACATTTAATGTTTCACACTTTTTTTTTCAAATTATATAAAAACAAAACAAATTTTCAGCTTCTTCTGAATTATCATCTGAATCTGACGGACAGATATTCAATCTAATGAAATTACTATAACAAAATTTCTTGATTTCAGATCAACCTGTTCCTGCCCCTCTTTCTACGATTCTTCTTATAATCAAACAGCATAGTGATGGAGACAGAGATTTGATCGATGAAAGAAAATTATATTTCGTGCATAAAATAATTAATTAAAATCGTAGCAAAGCGCTTTCGACCGTTAGGTCATCATCAGTTCGTACCTGAAAGTAAGTAAGGCAAGTTATAAAAGTTTTTTTGAGAAAGAAAATTGACATATTTCAAATGTCAGGTTACTTACTCGTCAGGTGTACAAGCAGCCAAAAAGGCCTTGAAATATCTCATGATCAATGAGTGTTGTATAGGTTTACGTGACACACATGTTAAAATACATATTCCAGGCCAGGATGAAAATTGAGATTACATTTTCATTGTCTTTCAAAGAGCCATTGTTTCGGTGTGAAAGCTGGACCCAAGTGACAAGATTGACAAGTGAACGATGAAGTAGATTGAGATGGAACACAGAACCATGGAGATATCAGAATCAAGAAAGAAATATCCCTGTCATACGAAAAACACACTAGAAGATGATCAATCTAATGAGGTCTGTCATCTGTCAAATATATGTTCCTGTATTCCAAGGAAGACCAGACAAGACACCAAAACAATGGCTTTTTAAAAGATAATGAAAATGTAATCTCAATTTTCATCCTGGCCTAGAATATGTATTTTAACATGTGTGTCACGTAAACCTATACAACACTCATTGATCATGAGATATTTCATGGTCTTTCTGGCTTCTTGTACACCTGACGAGTAAGTAACCTCACATTTCAAATATGTCAATTTTCTTTCTCAAAAAAACTTTTCAGTAGCTTGTTCTCAATCGATATTACTTACTTTCAGGTACGCACTGATGATGACCTAACGGTCGAAAGCGCTTTGCTACGATTTTAATAAAATTGAAGAGTTTTGTCTGGTCTTCCTTGGAATACTGGAACATATATTTGACAGATGACAGTCCTCATTAGATTGATCATCTTCTAGTGTATTTTTCGTATGACAGGGATATTCCTTTCTTGATTCTGATATCTCTATGGTTCTGTGTTCCATGTCAATCTACTTCATCGTTCACTTGTCAATCTTGTCACTTGGGTGTCATACCGAAACAATGACTTTTTAAAAGATAATGAAAATTCAATCTCAATTTTCATCCTGGCCTAGATTATGTATTTTAACATGTGTGTCACGTAAACCTATACAACACTCATTGATCATGAGATATTTTATGGTATTTTTGGCTTCTTGTACACCTGACGACTGAGTAACTTCACATTTAAAATATGTCCATCTTCTTTCTCAAAAAAACTTTTCAGTAACTTGTTCTCTATCAATATTACTTAGTTTCAGGTACGCACTGATGATGACTTAACGGTCGAAAGCGCTTTGCTACGATTTAATATAATTTAAGATTTGTCTGGTCTTCCTTGGAATCTGGAATAAATTTGCAGTGATCCTCAATAGATTGATCATCTTCTAGTGTGTTTTTCGTATGACAGGGATATTCCTTTCTTGATTCTGATATCTCCATGGTTCTGTGTTCCATGTCAATTTACTTCATCGTTCACTTGTCAATCTTGTCACTTGGGTCCAGCTATCACACCGAAACAATGGCTTCTCAAAAGATAATGAAAATGTAATCTCAATTTGCATCCTGGCCTAGAATATGTATTTTAACATGTGTGTCACGTAAACCTATACAACACTCATTGAGCATGAGATATTTCATGGTCTTTTTGGCTTCTTGTACACCTGACGAGTAAGAAACCTCACATTTAAAATATGTCAATTTTCTTTCTCAAAAAACTTCTCATTAACTTGTTCTCTATCAATATTACTTACTTTCAGGTACGCACTGATGATGACCTAACGGTCGAGAGTGCTTTGCTACGATTTTAATAAATTATTTTATGAACGAAATACAATTTCCTTCAATCGATTATATCGATACGTGCACACAGTCATACTTTTCATTACAGAGATTTGAATCTGACGATATGATTTTGGTTTCAAATTCGTCAGAACATCTCGTAGATTCGCTATCTTCCAGCAATTTTGCAATTGCTCTTCGATACATTTCCGTTTCTGAACATAAGCCATACAGCTTCCTGGCATTGTTCATTTCTATCGCGCGTTGTCTTTGTTCCTCAACATCTGCCAATTCTTTGATTCTGTCTTTCTGTGGAGTATCAGTGTAGATCCTTCACGTCCCTTTTTATGTCTTGGAAATTTTTGTTTGTGGTCTAATTGATACCTGATGCAGCAATATTTGGAGACAAATTAATTTATCCTTCCTTCCATACTTTCTTTTTCCATTATGTGCTACAAAGTAGCTGATTTTAAATTATATTTTTCAGTAGCTTTTCCTTCCATGACGTCCGATATTGTTGAAGCTACAGCATATTCGCGGATTTCTTCCTATAAAATCGCACCATTATCACTGAAAAATATATGAATTTAATGAATTTTTTGCGGTAGATTGATAGGTATCATAGTATAGTACCCCGCAAGGTGTCGTATAAATCTGCCCTACCCCGCCATATTTCATGAATGCCCCTTTCAACAAAAAATAAAAGGAACCATGAACCAAATTGGATATTATATTGGCTACTGTAAATGTTCTCTTGTCTCTGATGTAACCACAGACCAGTATTGAAGTATACAATACCAAAAACAACCCTAGAACGTGAAATTTTAAAATGAACTTCGAAGAACGAAAAATTCATGGTCACTCACAGTAAATCAAGCGGCAGCACGTATTTGTTTTCGAACTCATAGAGCCATCTATTGATGAACCTATTAACCTCACAGGTGATTACATTTTGGGGTGGCATAGACGGTATCAATGTTCTCACGTATCAACATGCCCCTTCTCCCCTAGTGTTATTGAGTCGCATCCGCTAACTATTTTTCAAGACTGGTGTGGTTAAGAGAAATTTGTGACCCATTTGGGCCAGTCGTAGGTTCACCCTCCCATCAGTAAATCCATAACTCTGAATAAAATCCGTGGAACTCCAGAAACCCATATAAACCTCTCGGACATTTTGACTAGAGTGCAAAATGCCTTTTAAAATCTTCCAGCACGAATACGAAACAGATCGATCAGGGATTAACTTGAAAAGTCGGGGACGTGACGACGCATTTATCACGGACCCCGCTAGCCGATATTCATCCAGGGACAGGATTTACCCGCGATTATGTAAGAGCCATATTTCCCTCCTAACTTTCCCGAGCTCTTTGATAAGAAAGTTCGGTGGATTTATAGGGTCGTAGTCGTTCATCGAAACAAAATGTTCTCAGTTGAAAACTGTGTGAGAAAATTTCAAATTATAATAAAACCTGGAAGACTTTCATTATTAGGTGTGATTGAATGGCGCACTTTCATATTCATGAACAGTTTGAAAAAATATGTGGAAGTATGTGGGAATTGAGATAAGAATTTTTGGAACGAAGTTCCTTTACGCGGCTTGCGTTAGGTGTTGACTGGTAGAAAATGTTACGTAAGAAAAAAGCGTTATGCCCCCTCCATGCAACTTTATCTCTCTCTGTCTCTCTCTATTATATACGAGTTTGTGTGACAACTACACTTGGTCCTGTCAGAATTAAATGTCAACACATTCAATTCCTATATAGGGAAATAGGAAATGCAAAATTGATGGAATAAGAGATTTTGAACTCGCTACATACAGTGATTTGATATTTAAATTCGAATATAACTTTTTTACTATGTAAGAAAGCTTCAGTTCATCAAGTAAGGCAATTAATAATTCAATTGTGTCATGTTGTAGTTGTAGGCCAGTAGATATAGACAATCAATTAACATGAATTCCAAAAGTTTTCAAACTTCAATGGTATGTTAGGGCATCAATGAAAACAAACTATGAAGTTTTGCAGAAGTCTGCGATGAATGGAACATTATTTTAATTGCAAAAAACGTTTTCATGCTTCATTATTGTACTGAAAATTGCAAAAGTTCTGCAAACTAGGCATACCTATAGTAATGGTGTTTTGCAACATGCATTAAGTTTGCAACCTTAGGATACGAAACCTTATTTGTTTTCATTTGTTTAAGTTTTTCATTATAATTTGTTTAAAAAAATTACAAAAGTTCTGCAAATTGGATAAGTGAACGGAAAAATGTTTAAAATATTCACGAACATTTATTTATTAAACTTTTTCATTGACGCTCTCATTTTTTATACACACAAGCATTGAAATAATGACAAAAGCTTTTTATTGTGGTTGCAAATAGAGAGAATATCGGTCTTAGTGGATATCTAACTTTGCAACCTCATACGGAAAACGGAACCTATTTATCTACCCATATATTTTTTTTGCACTTTAACAACTTCTGAAATAATTGCAAATGTTATGTAAATTGCAATCAAAATTACGTCTAATATTTTACGTGATGCAAGAAATTTGCAACCGTCATTGTTCAACGGAACATTTTTTTGTACAATTGATTTGTTGTTTTTAATTATTTGGCCATAAATTGCAAACATTGTGCAAATAGGTTTGAGATATATATTAGACTGACATATCTACAGTAGTCCAGTTGAATACTTGATTATCCATCGCATATATATGTTATATTTTATACTGGTTGATTGAAATTGCATACGAAGAATAATGATGTTACGTAGTTAACCATTAAAAAATTTTAAACTAATTATTGATCTCGGAAGCAATCACTGTTTCCGACTAATCAGCGAAATACATTTAATCTAATATTTTCGAATGCAACAATCGAAGAATAAATTCATTTTTTATCGCATTAGAAATGACATGCAATCTTCATTTAAAATTTTAACTCGTCACAAGATGACTTTATAGCAATCGACGAGACTTTAAAATGAATAATCGATGCTCTATGCAAGTAAGGATATCAAAACGCTATCGATTGTATATCTCGCAAGTGCGTGATTTTCATCACCAAACAGAAACGTTGCTGAAAAATAAAAATTTATGGAATCGATATCACATCTCAAATTCAATTTTTACAGGCATGTATTTCTTGAATTGAATAAAATTATAATTTACCTTTCCACTAGACTTCCTTACTTCAATTGTGGTTTCGCATGAAATGTAAGAATCATTTTCTTGATTTATAAAAAAAAAAAATACCGAGAGAAAAACATGTTGGTAGGCAATTCTATGTCAGTTGTAGCTCCAGGACTATAAGATGAATGTGCATTGGTTAGTTAAATAGTTATCTGTCATAAAAATACAATTGTTAGTCTTCTGTTATTCTGGTAATGAATCATGTTACTAAACTGCTGTGCATTCATTGCCTACTATGTAAACAGAACACTGTGACGCAACACACTTGTAGATTATTCGTACTAATGTACAACTATACGAATGTTTTTTAAAATCTCAATATTTCTTGCATTTTTTAATGAATCAAGAAAATTTTGAAAATGTGTCGAGAGATTCTCGATCCTCCATCAAACGTACTCGTACATATTTTTTTATGCAAATTCCCAATTGTAATATGATGTATGGAATTCACATCGAAAACGTTGGCTTTCAACAATGAATGATTTCACCTACCTTCTTCTTGGTCGGTAGTTAACTTGGTAACACAATAAATGTCATTTATTAGGTATAAAATTTTTTTTATTAATCAGATAACACAGGTGTTGCAAAAATAAATATTTTTTTAATTCCCAATGTTCCGCAATTTTTTAAACCCCAATTGGTAAAATGAGTTGTCTGCCCGATTCGCAAAACTTTAGTTTTTTTTGGTAGAGTACAAATACGAAAATATTTTTCTTTTGTATTTACCCTCATTTCCGTGTTACAGACGAGTTTGCAAATTTCATTCTACGTCAGGACATCTCCACTTGCAACCATTATTTGAAACTTCTGTAATAATTTCGATACTTATTTCAATAAAAAAAATCAATTTAATAAAAAAAACAAAATTCCATTTCACGCAAGAGGTTGAAACTGTTGTCAAAAACATTATTTCAGTTATTTTTTCAAGTTTGAAGAACCTTTCGAATTTTTTTCGAAAAATTAGGACTAACAACAATTTTTTTTCGATAAAACAGACATTTCTGTTTTATACGCAAACTTATCAGAGGATGTGAATTGTTATTTTTCACAACTTCGAAAGTTTGGCGCGGAAAAATTTGTAAAAGTTCTGCAAATTTTTCTGCGCCAATGATGTGAAAATTCATTAAATCCTGATTTTCAACATCTTCCGTTCAGAAAAAAGGGTTGCAAAATCAGACCACATAACTAATGAGAGTCCTCTTCACTCTACTGAAGTTTTGGAACTTTTTTAATTATTATTAAATTTTAAATTCGGGGAAGGGGCTGTGGTCAGTCCTCGTAGACGATTTGATCACGACCCTTATTCTGAGGGGAATCAAGGTTCAATCCTACGCTGATGACATAGTTATAACGGTAAGAGGATAGTTTGGAGAGGTGATATCGGATATACTCTGAGCTGTTGAGTATAACCTCAGCAAGACAGTGATAATACCATACACCAGAAGCAGGAAGCTGGATTCGCTAAGAAGCCAGTCCTCTAAGGTAAAACAATTCCATTCAAGAAAGAAGTCAAATACCTAGGGGTTATTCTAGATGATAAACTCACGAGGAATGCTCATCCAGAAAAAGTATCCAACAGAACAAGACTTGTGGAAGAATCTGTGGCAAAACATGGGGAATGCAACCCAAACAGATAAACTGGCTTTACCTCACAGTGGTATAGTTATTCTAATCGCAATTGGAACGGCAATGAAAATAAGAGCACTACAAGGAGTGTTCATATGCACTGCTCGGCAAATGGGAAATAAATATACTACCAGTGTTTTTACTTCCAAAGCGTTCGTGGTACAATCATAAAAAAAGTTCTGTCGTATTGCCCAGATTATTAGTGAAGGCGCTATCAAATATATTTGAGGAATAAATGCTCGGGTAGCTGGATTGGACACCTGTTATCTGAAGCCGCATGATTCCCCAGTTCACAATATTCCTCAATAAGTGCCGTGTGTTGGTGAGGTTAGGAATTATCCATCGAAAATAATTCTATCAGAATGGCTTTCTGGAAACCTTTCGAAACAAATAATAAAATTCAGTTGAAATAACATGTGTCTACTTTTACATGGGGTGATCAATTGCTATGATTGTAAGAATAAGTAACTCAAAAATACCACTGAAAAATAATATACCGACGCCTATGTCAAGGCGGCAACTGGAAAGAGAACTCCTTCTCGAAACTTTCCATGCCGGTCCAATTGGGATTAGAAATACCATAAGACCTATGGTGATCTACGGAGAGGACGTCTCGTGGAGCAAAGGGGCACAGAAGAGTGCACGACAAAAGCTCCAGAGGCAAGTGTGTCTGATCATAACAAGGGCAATGTCTACCACCCCGATAGCAGCAATAGAAGTCTTCCTCAATATTCCTTCGTTGCACATTCGTTTAGAGAAGGAGACAGGAGTGAGTGTATATAGAAACCTGTCGAGTTCAACAAGTAATAGGGGAGAATCGCAAGATCGGAAAAGAGATAAAATCTCATTCGAATCTAGAAAGGTCATCAGTCACAATGATCCCCCTATACAATGTTGATAGACCTCATGAGATTCTCCACCCGGGAAGAGATGAATGGGAGACGAATGAACGAGAACTCACAAGGACCAATCTTCCAAAACATAGGACTGAGTTGGGGTCGGAGTATAGCCGGAATTCAACCGTAGTGTAAACCTGGGACAGTACGCCACAATATTCCAAGTAGTCCATCTATGAATAGATAGCGGAATTGTTCTTTGCATACTCATAGTAGGTAATTTTCTGATTTTTTCTTCAGTGACAGAAAATGCAATTTGAAAATTTATGAATTGAAACGACTGAAGGGCCGTTACTTCGAAAGTATTGGAAAACATCAACTCTCGAATGCAAATTCGTATTTGGGAGGCAATTGAACATGGGTGCCTCAAGAATCATTGACAAATACAGCAAATTTAATTTCCAATCCAACAAGATGTATAAAGTACACATTTTCCCCAAAACGACTCCTTTCATGTTATAAAAAAATCGAAACGCTAATGGAGACTCATTAAGTACCTCGACGAAGAATGATGAATAGGGAGAGGAGCCGACAAAAGAATTTTAGCGCGAAGCACGTTTAAAAACTTCGGAAACTTTCAAATTATCCCGAATTTATTTTCGGGCAATAATTGCAGAGGGAGTATTCCAATATCCAACATTCCACACCAAGCGAAAGAGTTGAAAAACAATGGAAAAAAGTTTTGTGCAGATACCAATTTGGATGCAAGTTCAGTTTCGCGAAAATGAGGAAATATTTCCTGTTGAACTTTTTTTTTCGAGAGGATTGGAATTGAACATTCTGATTATGTTGGATGTGATGAAAGGATTGTCAAGAGTTACTCGATTTTTCTCTTTATGAATATAGTTTTTTAATAAATTCGCTTAGGATTGCTTGGGACTCTATATGACCAGGGCAGGAACACTCGAAACGAAAGCCCATAGAGACATCCTCCATGCGATCACATCAGGTCCAAACATTCATTGACAAGAAATAGTCAATTAGAGGAGTTATTACGGATGGGGAGTTTGAGTCCATGATCTCCTATCACTATTTATAATTCAAGCGTAACCCTAAGGCTCTTACTCTTTAGACTTTGAATAAGTGGGCCTCAGTCATTCACGAATCTTAAATTTGACTGGTCAAGCACTAGAGACCTGTCTCTAGTCTTGCCATGGGGGTGTATTTCGAAAAATGACCGAGAAGGAATTGTGGTATAAAAATTCTGAAAAAATTATAATTTCTATCGAGGATACAGCTTTGCTACCCTGTTTGGATTAGTATGTAACCCATCACTCCAAAGAGTGCCTGAGATGTTTGAAACGTGAGGGGTCGTCTATGGCATAATCAGTGGCTATCCTCACGAGCGGATTCTCATGGGCTATTGTACAATCAAATACTTTCTGATTGCGTTCTCGAATGATGCTTGATGGAAGGCAACTTTGAGTCTTCAAGGATCCGATCGTTCCGCACGTACCACGGAGCGTTCGTTATCATCCGCAGGACTCGCATTTGCGCCCGTTCCAGGTCGCCAATGCTAGACCTGCAGATTTGGCCCCAGGTGGCTGAGGCATACAGAATGAATGGCCTGAACATCATCTTGTAGATCATGACCTTGTATTTGAGAGAGCTTGCTCTTCCTGTTGACTAGAGGGTATAATGCACAGATCTTTTTAACAATTTTATCTCTTACGATTTAGACGTGTGGACCCCAGGTGATCCGGCGATCCACAGTAACTCCCAGGTACTTGACCTACTCTGACCACTCTATCTCCCTCCTAGAGATAGTCACCTCACTCTCCGGATTGTTTCTCTTACGTCCCATCGGGATTATCTGGGTTTTTCCAGGATTCAGCTTCATTTTCCACTCCAGATACCACTGCTGGAGGTCAATTAATGCATTCTGCAAATAAACGACACCCATCAGGAGGTCAGCTGCATGGGAAAGCAAAGCCGTATCATCGGCGAACAGGGAGACCTTCACATGTTCGCTTCTTGGAATATCGGACGTGTAGGAGTTTGAGTGATTGTAGGCCTGTTAAACACGGAGTTCTCGGTTCACTCTTGTTTCTTCTGTATATAAATAGTTTACTCCTCACTGTATGAATGAGAGGTAGAATTGGGAATTTTGTAGACGATACTGCTATATTCTATGGAGCGAATTCATAGGACACCTTGGAATCAGAAGCGGGGGAAGATTCCAGAGTTACTGTCTACCATTTGCTTTCTCCTCAGTAATAAGATAACCAATGAAAAGCCTTCTCAAAGATTCAAGATTTCATTTGAAGGCCCTGAGAAGTAAAGAATAATTGCTCCGGATGTGTTCCGTGAGTTACAGATTCAAAAGCCTGTCACTTTTTTATTCGAAATGACAACTTTCCAAGGCAATTATTTCTTTACTTTTCAGGGCATTTGAATGAAAGCTTGTCTTTGAAAGGGTTTTATATTAATTATTTTATTCATGGTAGATTGTGCTTGCCAATAAAATATTAAGGTCAACTTCGCCGATACAGTAGACCATATTCACTAATTCTTTTTCTAGTTAAAATCATTATCAACAATTAATTAGATGCGGACAAATTTGTTTTTAGCAATAAATCTCGCAAACTTCACAAAGAAGACCCCACAAACCCTATATCGACAAAAAGATCTTAAATAATGCCATGCAACTTATGAGGTGTTGCATTTGAAAAAGTCGAGTTATTGCCCTTTGTAAATTGTAATTTTCAATGAATCGTAGTAGGCGATGGAAAAACACAGATCTCTTATTTTGGGACATCCTGTATATAAATACAAATATTTTTAGAATCTGCCTCGATAGCTTGTGAAGAAAAAAGTTATGGAACTTGCACGCACCCCTGGGTCACCCCATATAGCATATATATATATTATATATATATATATATATATATATATATATATATATATATTGTTATGTTATGAAAAACCAGTTAGATATTTTACAAAGAAATAACCCACAAAAAAGAATAATTATTGATTAGTTATTAGTTTCAAGAGTTCCTTTTTGAATAACTTTTGAAGTTCTATGTATTTTGTAAGCCTATGTATAATATGGATAGATAAAAATGTCAAAATAATATAACACAATCAATTTCATACACTGTCATAATGATTATAACCCATAATTGGCAAAAAGACAACAAAAAGTCTACATTTACAAAATTTTCATAAATAAAAAGTGATCAACACATTTATAAATTTTAAACATACAGTATATGAAATTGTAGCTAACTAAAGGTAGCCAATTGTAGAACAGCAAACTTCTTGATGAGGATAGCCAATCAGGGAATAGATGGTCATATGGAAAATTGGAAATTGTGAGAGAATAACAACTGGGTCATGTCATAAGCAATTATTATTGAAAATTGTACATAGTAATAAGTATGGAAAAATAGTTGTGTATAAACATTATATAAGATAAACCCAAACAGTGAAATGTGACAATTTAGTGCGCGAATTCAAAAATTCAAATGAGAAAACAAGGAGGAAAATTTGTATCCAGGCGACAAGAAACAAAGCCACAGAAAAGAGATCGAAAATAAATTTAGAAGCAAATGCCACGCAACATTTTAAGGAAAAAAAAACTAAATTATTCCAACTTTTGAAGAACAAAACCAATATTACCTTAATAATACAACATATCCACGTATCCAAAGCTGATTTCTGCATATGTATGGTTCCTGATTTATGGTATTGGAGTTCTTGATCGAGCTTGGAGTGAGAAGGGATCCAGTTTCAGGGCATATCTTGAACACCGACAGTTCCAGCAGGTATAAAAAACTTTAGTAGTGCACTTCCGGTCCATGAACAATATCACAAATAACGTATCTCACATCTGAAGAACTTTATTTTACTTTATTTTGAACAATAACAGAAAACTTCACTCACAAGGAAAAAGTGAGGTTCTGTCTATCTATCCATGATTTCATTTTTATGATTATCCGTGAATATTTGTAGATTCATATTAGTATAAGTTATTTCTCGTAGGCCAGGTAAAATTAAGTCTTCCTGAATAAAGGAAATAATTGCTTTTTGATACTTTGTCGTTTGTTTTCTACAATGAACAACAATCATTCCTACGACCATTGAATAAATTGAGTTGTGACATATCAAGTAGTGGCTAAATTGCCTTGAACCGGCTATCTGAGATAAGAGGTGTACCAACTGTGCTAGCTGTGGTAAGAAAAATGATAACTATTGGCAGCGACGTGACGAGAGAACAGTGACGTAGCTAGCAATTGTTATTACAGCATACAATACATATACAGGGCGAAAATATCTATCTATATCATATCAATTTGGCTCACAAAAAATAGAAAAAAAATATTAGCAATCTTATAATATAACAACAACAAATATATTTTTCAATATATCATTACATAACAAGTGGCGCCCAACGCGGTGCAAAAATATATCTGTTATTAGTAATAATAATAATAAGAATAAAATTGAAATTGTTAAAACATAATATATATATATATATATATATATATATATATTATGAGAGATAAGTGCCATGTGAAGTGGAATGAATAGAAAAATCGAATTTAAACGGTTTTTCACCTGAGATCTACCTTTCTCTGGTTCAATTTTATATTGAATCCTTTATGTGAAGAAAACCGTTTAAATTCGATTTTTCTATTCATTCCACTTCACATGGCACTTATCTCTCACTATATGCTAGACGGGCTTGCCACTCCTACTGAGAAGGAATCTTTTATTTAGAAACCTATCGAGGTGGGAGATTTTCGGAGTGTTTCTTTCTGTCACTAGGTACCGCCAGTTAAAGTTTATCTTTTCCGGCGTACCTATAGGTGTTACAAGATCGATGATGGTTTGTTTACGTTGTGTCTCACTTCAGCCAGAGTTCTTTGGACTTTTGGCTGGTTGACTACTCCGTACTGATGAGGGCCAAGAAGCCTGAAACCGGTATACGGATTGTTGGGTGAACACGACTTAAATTAAACATAATCGAGCTTATCAGAAAGAAACATTTGCATTCAATGTCCATTGATATTTTATGGAAGTATGCATGGATTTTCAGGTGAATATCATTCAACGTTCTGCGTGGTATTTGCCAGGAAAGTAGTTGTTTTTCACCTGAGATCTACCTTTCTCTGGTTCAATTTTATATTGAATCCTTTATGTGAAGAAAACCGTTTAAATTCGATTTTTCTATATATATTATGTTATGAAAAACCAGTTATATATTTTAAAAGGAAAAAACCCACAAAAAGAATAATTACTTAATAGCTATTAGTTTCAAGAGATTGTTTTTACATAATATTTTGGAATTCTATTTACTTTATCAAGCCTCTGTAAAATATGAATAGATAAAAATATCCAAATACTATAACACAATCGATTTCATACACTGTCATAATGATTACAACCCATAATTGTTCAAAAAGACAACAAAAAAGGTCTAGATTTACAAAATCATCCTGAATAAAATGTGATCAGCAAAATTATAAGCTTGAAACATACAGTATATGAAATTGTATCTAACTAAAAGTAGCCAATGGGAGAACAACAAACTTCTTGATGACAATAGCCAATCAGGGAACAGTATGGTCAGATGTAAGATTTGAAATTGTGGAAAAATAAGAACTGTGAAATGTCAAAGACAATTATCATCAAAGATTGTATATAGTTTTTGAGAAAGGTAAAATATTTTAGTTCATAAGTTTTTTCAAATAACCCAAAAGAGTGATAATGTGACAAGAAAGTGCGCGAGTTTGAAAATTCAAATGAAATGGACGAAACAGAAATGGTATCCAGGGGATAAAAAAACAAAGCCAGAAGGAGATTTAAAAAAAAATTTGAAAACAACGCCACGTACAAAATTTCAGGAGAGATTCCTTTCAAGATTTTCACGAATACAACGTATTTTGTCTATAATAAAGTAACCAATTCAACCTCAAGAGAATTTCGACAAAAATAAATAGGAGAAAACAAGATTACCTTTTATGTACTCCACATAAAACTGTTTCCAAGCTGATTCCTGGGATTTGTATGGTTCCTTTTGTAATGGAGAGTCCCTGAGAGCAGTAGATTAAAAAAGGATTTCAGATTCTTGGCGTGTATTGTAACAGCGACAGTTCCAGCTCCAGGTATAAACTTTTTAGTGCACAGCACAAACTGAATCACTTTACAAAATAACTCGTCTATCTGAAGAACTCTATTTTATTTTGGGTATTGAACTATAAAAGAATTCTTCCAACCTCAATGAAAAAGTGAGGTTATGTATACTGTATACATCACTGTTTCTCATTATTGTCTATGAAAATTTGTCAATTGATTATAGTATAAGTTATCTATCGTAGGCCAGGTAAATATAAGTTTTCCTGAATGAAGGAAATAATTGTTTATCGATAATTTCTGGTTAATTTTCCACAATGATCTGCACTCTTATTTATAAACACTGAATTGAAATAGACATCTAGACAGGGCAGTGGCTCTATTGCCAGGACCGGCTATCTGAGACTAAAGGCGTACCAACTGAGTTTAGTCGTGGTAAGACGAGAAAACAGTGACGTTAACTAGCAATTATTATTACATTACAATATATTATACAGGGCAAAAATAATTATCTATCACATATCATATCAATTTATAGCCCAAAGCGGGACAAAAATTAACAACAATTATTTATACAATTCACTTCTTATAACAATTTGGTGCCCAACGAGGTGCGAAAATATTTATAAGATTAATAGTAATAATAAATTGAATAATAACAAAATTCTTCATTTTTATATTCCACAAATTATTATCAATTTGTAGCCCAAAGTGGGACAAAAAAATTACAACAAATGTTTTTAGTAATTATCATTACATAACAATATATATAAATATATATATATATATATTTTATATATATTTATATATATATATATAATATATATATATATATATATATATATATATATATATATATGAATGCCATATTACTTCTAGTTATGAAGAGGATTCAAATAAATAAGAAACTATTTTGATAAGATAGATATAAAGAATAAAATTTATAAATCTCATCGGACTAGTGGAGAAATTTACAAATTTTGCACACTCGCACATAATTAGAAAATCAACCACTCACAGAAAATGTTCAAAATTGAATTGGAATGATTGGAGTATATAAATTGTATAAATGTATAGTCGAATACGCTAACTAAAAATTGAGAAATTTGTCAATATCATAGAATTTGTTATCACATAAAAAAGTTTGTAGGTTTCTCTTGAAGATAGTTATTGTGCTACCTGTATCCATAAAGCTTTTTATTTTGTTAAAACATTTAATGCCTATATATATTTCGGTGAATTCTGGCTCACCCCAAGCTTAGATTACGGTTGGTGGATAGCTTCGCTATTCCTCGTGAAATATAAATGCACATCACAATTTATCTTGAATTCTCTTTCGTTTTCTCTGACATACATAATCAACTGGAATATGGACACGGTAATGTTAGGATTTGAAATTGTTTGAATAGTGGTTTACACGGTGAACATGGAGGAGCTTTGTAGATAGTCCTCAGTATTTTTTTTGTGAGCGGAATGCATCTATGAAGTAAGAGGAAGACCCCCAGAAAATCAATCCGTACTGAAGTGTTGACTGGACCAACCCAAAATAGAGAATTCTCAATATGTCAATTGATACGGTTTCTCTCAAGTTCCGTATTATATGGGAAGTAGTGCTCAGTTTAGAGCATAGTATATTTATGTGTGCTTCCCAGATCAATTTTTGATCAAGAGTGAGACCTAAAAAGTTTATGGTATCCTTACTCTGAATAGACTGGCCACATACATTAAGGTACAGATCGTTATCAGGTGCAACATTTTTTCGGAGAAAGCACATGTGGTAGGTTTTTGTTGAATTCATCTTGAGTCCATTATCTGAACATTGCTTGTTTCAACAAGATACTCGATATTTTTGTTTGACATTAGTATCTTTGTATCATCAGCGTAAACAATCGTTTGATTTGATGACAAGCAGGAACCATTAACATCATTAATGAATACAATGAAGAACAATGGACCCAAAATGGAACCTTGGGGTACACCCAAATGTATGTCTCTTGTGTAAGATCTAACACCATCAACAAGTGTGGCCTGTTTTCTGTGTGTTAAGTAGGAAGTTGCCCAGTTATGTGCTACTCTTCGTACACCAATGCTTCCTAGTTTCCCCATTAATAACTCATGATTGATGGTGTCGAATGCACGACTCGTATCGTAAAACAAATTTATGATTTAGTGCTGCATAAATCAATTCAACGCAGTCAAAGATTGCTGTTTTTGTCGATCTCTTGCTTCTGAAGCCATGTTGAATATTAGACAGTAGTTTGAATTTTTCAAGATAGTTTACTAGTCTTGTGGAACAAGATGTTTCAAAGATTTCAGAAATTTGACCTGTAATTTTTTATTTCAGATTTTGAGTCTTTGTTTCTGTAAACAGGAATACATTTGGACTCCTTCAAAACTGGAACTGATCCAGATGTGAACAATTCATTGATCAAATATGATAATGGCTCAGCAATAACACACCTGCCTTCTTTAAGACCTTTCCATTGATATCGTCCCATCCAGCAGCAGGTTTAGAGGTAGTCTTGTTCAATATTTTCAGAATTTCATCTGGGGTGGTGGGTAATAAGAAGAATGTCATGGGGGATATATCAATGTTCATTTCGTAGTTGGGTTTGGATATTGTTTCAAATGAGTCTATGGAAAAGTCTCTTATGAAATTACTTTTCTCCAGTGTATTGGTAATTGATTCACCACGAATATCTTAGGTTTACCTTCATTTATTATTTTCCAACTTTCCTTTGTGATGTTGGTAGATCCTTTATTGTTTTTGTTTTGATGTTGTTTTTATTCCTTTTTGGACTGTCTATAATATTCTGTATAGTCAGGGTCATTGAATTGCTTCCTAATTTTGTTCATTTCACACAGCTGATTGTGCAAATTTTTTATTTCAACTGAAGTCATATTTGTATCAGTTTTCCTCCTTGTGAAAGAAAAAGAACAGTTTTGAAACAAAAAAAATGATAAACATTTATTGTCTAAACAGGAAGAACCCAATTACAAGACAGTTGAAAAGATGAAGCAAGTTTCATTTAGAAATAACTCAGCTAAATATATAAACTAAAACTAAAAGGTACAAATTACATGTGTGGGAACGATAGAATAAGCTCAAAATTGTTTATTGGGGATATGGAAGTGATTGTTTGCTATACAATATTTGTTTTACTTTGTTTTTAAAGGAACTTATTGATT
Organism: Gonioctena quinquepunctata; assembly: GCA_018342105.1. NCBI lineage: Eukaryota > Metazoa > Arthropoda > Insecta > Coleoptera > Chrysomelidae > Gonioctena > Gonioctena quinquepunctata. The sequence continues at coordinate 661,124 of JAFIRS010000380.1, read as the reverse complement.
CGTTGTAAATATCGATGTTTGTGCAGACTTCATTTGTTTTTTTGCACATTGAGTGCAGATGAGATTCAACGAGAATATTTGTTTTGAGTTCTGTTAAGTAGGAGCAAGTTTTGTACCTGCTGTTGATACGTGGAATATGAAAGTTCAATTATGTTAACAGTTCGACGCAGTCTATTAAGTTATGTACGAGTTTGTAAATGAACAAGCGGGCATAGTATGTTCTACAGTTTTCTAGAGACAGGAATGAAAATTTATTCAATAACATATTGTTGTTGAAACCTTATGGAGGGTAGACTCCGTCTGTCTTGAATGACACATACTTCATAAAGAGCCTCTGTACTGACTCGAGCTGATCGATATGACATTTGTAGAGTGGTGACCATATCAGAGAGCAGTAATCCAGTCTTGATTTTACATATGCATTGTATAGGGTGGTGAGGCATTCTTTGTTTTGAAAATCTCTACATGTACGGAATATTGGACCGGTCATCCTCTTTGCAGAGGAGGTTGTGTTATTATAGTGTTGGGAAAAGTTGAGTTTCGGGTCAAATTCAACACCGAGGTCCTTATTTTGTGCTTTGTGCTCTAATGGAGTGTTGCTAAGGGAGTATTGAAAATCGATGATTGCATTTCTCAGAGAATAAGTAGTGTATTTGCATTTTTGGACATTTAGTGGTAGTTTGTTTTCGGTGCACCAATGGAGAAAAAGTTCATGAATGTCGTCCTGTAAAATTGTACAGTCGTTCAGTGATTTAATTCTACGAAATATTTTCAAGTCATCTGCAAAGAGCAGCAAGTTGCTGGAGATATTTTCACCGAAATCATTTATAAATAATGAGAATAAGAGGGGGGCTAAGTTGCTCCCTTGTGGGGCGCCGCTTGAGGCGATGAATTGAAAGGATGTGTGTCGTCTAAATTCAACAGAGAGTGTGCGGTTTTGGAGGTAAGATTGAAAAATTTTAATTAGTTGTGTGTCAATGCCAAGGAAGTTCAGTTTGTTCAGAAGTATCTGGTGATCTAGTTTGTCGAAGGCCTTTGAGAAGTCGGTATAGATTGTGTCCAATTTAGAATGATTGTCAAGTGCAGAACTCGCCGCCTGAGTGAAACACATCAGATTAGTGACCGTTGATCGTTTGCTCATGAATCCATGTTGGTCATTTGTGATGATATTTTTAAGGTTTGGAAATAGTGAATTGTAGAGACATATCTCAAAGCCCTTTGCAAAATTGGAGAGAAGTGTTATTGGTCTGTAGTTTGCAACATTGTTGATTGCTCCGGATTTGAATATCGGGCATATTTTGGCAGTTTTCCACTTATCTGGGAAGCATCCAGATTTCAGGGCAAGATTGAAAATTGTCTGAACAGATTTAGCTAAAATTTGTGCACAGTCTTTGACCAGGAAACTCGGTATCGAATCAGATCCTGACGTTCGTTTGGGTTTTAGTTTTTTCAAGGAATTAAGTACCTCTGTTTCCGAAAAGGATTTTATAGTAATAGAAGGGTAATTAGTCGACAGATTAGATGAATTGTTTGTTGTATTCGAGATAGGGGTGTAAACACTTTCGCAAAATTCAGCAAATATATTGACAACGATGGATGGATTACTGTAATCGTTGTCGTTATGGTATACAATGCCTGAAATTCTAGAGGATCCTTTTTTAATTTGGATATATGACCATAGATTGTAATGATGAAGAGAAGTATTATGAAATGTAATAAACTTTTTTTCAAACGTTTCACTTTCATACATATCCCTTCAATATGAGAAAGCTTTACAAGAAGTTCTTCCATCACAAAATGAAAAAAGTAATTCCGAAGTTATCATATTTCTCTTCGTTAAATTCATTTCACTGAAGATTAAGTTCCGAAAAGAGCTATGTGGCCCTCGATAATCTAGATCATATCAAAAGTTTACCAATATTTTATAATTCAAAATAGTGCTGCGCTGGATTCATGCTTGCAATACTTTAAAGTATCCATAAACATGGATTGTGACCATAAAATGCCTCCTCTATTTCCTCACATCAGTGGAAAATATGATAGGGATGCATCCATTCATCTATGACTGGACGTATATCACTATAATGTCGGAAAGCCATGAACGTATGTAATTTCCTGAATCTATCTTCATCCGTCATGTTTTCAATTTTGTGGTCAAACGTGGAATTGGATCTTTTCGGCTCTCGTTTTTTATGAACATGAAATATTACCCTGAAAAAACATGGTCGATATTTCTATTTATAGTGAGATTCCAAATTGTCAATTCTCCGTAGATTTCTTTCCAGTGAATTAGCTATATATGATACTGATATAAACCGATAAACATATAGACCAGAGCCAAACCGATTTTGAATACCCGAATTCATGGAAAATTCTTAGCAGTGTGTGGGTGGTCGGAAAATTCAGGGTAAATTATAAGTGAATTAAGAAAAATCAAGACGACTCAGTAAAAGTTCCGGAAGGGGGGTGGGGTGGCTAAATATACGTTTTGAGGGTTGGATATTGGATTTGTACGATTTATGGCTATCGGAAAAAGTTTGATGCAGAAGTTGTAGATAATAAAACATTCTAAAACTTTGTATTAATAATTCTTCAACATTACCTCGGAATTAACGGGAAAAATGCTAAAAACGGTTTTTTTGTTTTTAATTTTTATATCCCGCATTTTTTTTATGAAACTTGGTGTTTTTTTTATGTTTTAAATAAGCTGTAATTTTTTTAAAGCAAAATTTTCATTTTTCGATTGTATACTACTAATTTTCAATCGAAAAAGTTATTTCAGAAATATTCAATTTTTCAACTTATCAGTGCTCATTTTCTTCGATGAAACCTCGAACTTCAAGATGGTATGAAAAAAATATATTGTTCGTATGGAAAAATATCGTTAAAAATGCAGAAAACCAAAAAACCAAAAATGTTTCATAATCGTTTTTTCAGTAATCTTGAGAATTTTTATTTTTTATTTGAGAATTTCTTATTTTTTATTACAAATAAGCGTTAATGAAAAAAAAAACTTTAATGTAGGAAAATGTCATTAACATTCAATTATTTGTTGATGGTTTTCAAATTACCGAAAACTTGTTTCAACAATAATACGTAAAACCATCATTCGATTTTTATTATTTTTCATATATGACCTATAAATAATATTCACGTCACTTTTCAAAAATTGATATATAGAATTGTTTTATTACATTCAAATATAGAAAAATAAATGTCGAAATAGTTTTATTTTAATTCTATTTTCTTTGTAGATCGCTCTTCATTATCAGAAGTAATGCAGCTTTCGATTTCCTCGGGTTCATCTTCGAACACGTATTTATATATATACAGTGCTCGTCTAAAGTCCGTTCCCCCCTTACTAATTTTTGAACCACCTGGTATAACGCGACGAAATTTGGAGGGCTTCAATAGGAGATAAAACCAACTTTTTCATGAAAAAATCACAGCTAAAAGTTTGAATATGGCGGCTGAGCACCCCGTATATTATTCCATTTTTTAAATCTGCTCATAATTCCCAACAGTTTTCTACATTACACTTTACTCCTAAATGCAATTGTTTTCGAAATATTAACGTTTGAAAAGTGACATTTTGGTCATTTCAAACCCAACCAAAAACACTAATGTTGCTTTCAATCAAGTTAGCATCGGAAAATATCGTTGTCGCGGTAACATCTTGTTTACTGTCAAACTGAACTGCTAACTGTGAAATAGTCCGTTGAGCGCCTAAATCCTCTAGTGAAAAGTATGATCATGGCTCGTAGTTTGGACGATAAATTTGAAGCAATTTTATCAAAAATATTTGGAGAAGCTGGAAGAAATGATCATCTAATTTAATGATAGATTTCCCGAGAATCCTATTTCGAGGTCATATTTGCGCAAACTTTTGAATAAGCTCCAAGTAACTGGTACGCTGAAAGATGCTCCAAGATCAGGAAGACCGCCTCTTTCAGAAGGTATGGAGAAATGGTAATTAATTCGACGCATTTGACGTCTGCAGTTGCTGAATTCTGCGAAGTAAACTCAAAAATGTCCGAAGAGTTCTAAAAAAAAAAAAGTTTCATTCTCATAAAATAAATATCATGCATGCTCTCACGGAGGATAATCCAGACCGGAGGGTTCAATTTTGTGAGTGGTCAACAAGAACAATTGAAGGAGGACGGGGCTTCCTCAAAAACGTGTATGTTTCGCAGATGAATGCACCTTTTTTCTTAATGGAAAAGTCAACAAACAGAATGTACGAACTGGAGCGATACTAATCCGCATATTTTTTGAGAGGGACATACCCAGTTTCCTAAAAAGGTGAATGTTTGGGCGGGGATTTTGGGCAATCGTGTTGTTGGACCGATTTTCATCAGAGGCAATCTTACAGGAGTTCTTTACAGAAATCTTTTATAAACTGAAATTGAACCTCGAATAATACGAATTGTATTAAACAATCAGGAAGAGTTTGAAAATCGTGAAATCATATTTAAGCAGGATGGGGCACCTCCCCATTTCGATCGCATGGCTAGAGAGTTCCTCGATACAAACTTTCCTGGGCGGTGGATAGGTCGCAGGGGAAGTACAGAATGGCCACCAAGATCTCCGGATCTTACACCTCTAGATTTTTGCTTTTGGGGGTATCTGAAGTCAAAAATCTACGCCACTGAATGCCAAACAATAGAAGAGTTGGAACGCAGAATAATAGATACATGTGAAGAAATAGATGAACAGACTTTCATCAACGTGAGAGAAGCTATTTATAATAGGGCGCTTCATTGTCAAGATTTAGGAGGGGGCCACATTGAACACTTGATGAAATAATTGTTGTGGTTGAATGAAAGTGTTATTCAAAAATAAATTATAATTTTTTAGCTAACTTCTTTGTTTCGATTGTGAATTTACAGAACACATTCGTAGGCTTCGAGATTTTCCGGTAAGCGGTTCTGTATTTTTACGCCTCTTATTAGTCGAATTCATTAAGAGATTTAACTACAAATTAATAACAACGTTTAGTTAGCAAAATGTTTTACCGGAAGCGGCCAAAATCCATACTTCATTCTAAACCGGAATGTCACTTTTCAAACGTTAATATTTCGAAAACAATTGGATTTAGGAGTAAAGTGTATTAGAGAAAACTGTTGAGAATTATTATAATATACCGGGACTTCTATTTAAAAACTTTATTGAAGATGGCACTCAGCCACCATTTCAAAACTTTTAGTTATGAAAGAGTAGGTTTTTATCTCCTATTTGAGCCCTCCAAATTCCGTTGCGATATACCAGGTGGTTCAGAAATTAGTAGGGGGGGGGGACTTTAGACGAGCACTGTATATAAAAATTATATATGTTTGTGAAAGTGATATTTATCTTTACTTACAAACAATTTTTGTACTCTACAAATTATCTCGCACGTGTTTTTCCAGACAGCGAATTGTTCGCAGTCAGTTTTGCTTCTGGCGCTGTTTTCTGTGAACTTTTCGAATTTCAAATTGTTGTTTGACTAATATTATCGGTAATTTTGAATCCAGTGACAGTTAATGGAAAAGGCAACTTGTCAAACTATAGCACCATCATCGCACGTTCTGAACAGGGGAGTTTTCACACCGTACTGAATACAGAAACATCAACGTCGAATTTTTAGGCCAATCATACCATTGCGAATCTTAAATAGTGTGTTATGATTGGCTCGAAATTTCGACTTGACATTTCAAGACTTCGCATTTCACATACCTGTCTGAAAGTACCCTGAAAGTTTGAGTTCTTTTGTTGCATGGAAAGTGTGGTAGCTCGGTACCACACTGGAAAGAAATAATAGATATCTCTCTCTTATGTGCTTACAAATGAATCTTACATTGAACAATAGTATTGCTACACTTTTTCAAACGAAAACCTTTCGTTTCCCATCAAAACAAACTTCTTTTTTAAGGATGAGGCCAGGCGCAAACATTGCCGGGTATCTCCCATTGAATATAAATGACATGAGAATTCATCTTTTTCATCAATTTCAACGCTTATTTGTAATAAAAATGAGATATCATCAAGATTACTGAAAAACCGATCATGAAAAAGTCGTTTTTTTTTTCATTTTTGCATTTTTAAGATATAGGAACAATATATGCTTTTCATGCCATCTTAAAGTCGAGGTTTTAGCGAAGAAAATGAGCACTGATAAAGTTATAGAATTGAAAATTTGTAAACCAACTTTTTCCATTGAAAATTAGTCTTATTATTAATTCAAATTCGTACAATATCGAAAAATGAATATTTTGCACTGAAAAAATCACAGCTTATATAAAACACAAAAAAAAAATTTTTTGATGAGTTTTATAAAAAAAAATGCGGGAGATAATAATTTAAAAAAAACATACTGTTTTTGGCGTTTTTCTCGTTAATTTTGAAGTTATGTTGAAAAGTGATTGATACAAAAGTTTTGAAGATTCTTCAATTATATCCAACTTTTAAATTAAACTTTTCTCAATAAGTTGCATATTTCTGCCACAAATCGTACAACACCAATATCCCACCTTGAAAACTTATATTTAGCTATCTCCACCCCCCTTCAGGAACTTTTACTTATTCGTCTTGATTTTTCTCAATTCACTTATGATTCACCCTGAATTTTCCGACCATCCACATACTGCTAAGAATTTTTTTTGTTTGAAAAATGATTGGCCCTGGTCTAACACCGATTTCCTGGAAATCACATCAATATAAATAAAAAGCCAAAAAAGTTTGAAGCGCTTGTTGAATATAATTGAATTTGTTGATGATGATAACAGATAATAATATATATAAATTATTATATACATATATAACGAAAGAACCCCCCACAAATTATAGGTGTCACTTCCATAATTTTGTGCATTTCATATACAGGAAAAATGTTCCTTTCTCAATTTCAAATCTGGGGTGCCAGATTTTATAGTGGTTTACAATATTTGATACTGGACACTACACTACACTACACTAACCCTGAAACTTGGCTTCGTAACTCCTCTCAGTTTATGAATAATTTGCATGAAATGAGAAGGGGTTTTCCACAGTAAACACAGCGTGTAATATGTATTGAATTAACTGGTATATTAAAATTCTGGATTATGGCAGTTTCACAACAGGTTTTTATATATAAATGGTTTTACCTAATATAGTTATCGGTCTGGCAAACTTAAATGGGAGAACAATACATAACCATATTTGCAAGGCTAATAATGCGGAATTATTACCCAACTTCATAAATCATTTTTACTTCAACCCTTCTGAAAATAATTTTTCCTATGACACGGTTATGTGACAGACTCGGAAAGGGATTTTTCGAGGTTGTGGCAATTCACTTTTCCCTTCCGAATTGAACCCTTAGTAATCCCGAACAAATGACAACCTCGTTCCACTCGGATATTCTCTGAGCTTCATGTTCACAAGCTTTGATACTTCACGCCGATCCTTGTGCTGGGCCCCTCTGGTAATAATTCAATTTTTAATGATTCGGTATTCTTTGTTTTTTCTTTTACAGTTGGTTTCGTTTGGCGATTTGAACTCAACCAACGTTAACTACTGGTTTTGAATACAGACTTGGCTTCAAGGATCATAAAACTGATTTTAGTGAATATTGAACTTCCATTGAAGTTTTTCCTTTCAGGAATGTTTTTGAGTATTACTCAATTTTACGTTGAAGACAGGCGCTACTTTGAACTCGTGATTTTTTTTCATGACACTCAGTTTTTCGTAACTCATGAACCACCATACATTATGCGTTTTAGCACAATCTGAAGAGACTTATACTACATGAATCAGTTTTTTTTTACCAATAATACGTTTCATGATGTATGTATAAAACATATTATTGCAATTTTTTATCATAAATGGATTTTTATTTCAGAACAGAGAGCCAGAATAGTAGGACCAGTGGACGTATACATTCAAGCAGGAAGTTCCATATCACTCACTTGTCTTCTGAGCCAAGGCCCGCATGATTTGGGTACGGTGCAATGGTACAAAGATGATCATCTCCTGGAGACGTCTAGACCTCAGGTGAATGATGGAGATTATGTAGGGAGAGTTACAGTAGAGGTGTGTATACATGAACATTTCATTCTTAGTTTAAAATTCAAATGAATCGGAAAATTTATTTTTAAGGTAAGAAAACATCTCGATATTGAATATGTTCCTGATTTTTGTGTTTGTTCCAACTCGCAGTTGCAGCAAGATTTCTCAATTTTCCACAAACCTTCGTATACAGATATTACAATACATAGTACTTCCCTTCCAACACAAAGTAGCCGCATATAATAGTATGAGCCACAGACTAGTGAGTGTTTTTCTGTCAGAAGAGAATTTCAATAATAGAGAATTAAAGATTAGTATCTGCAATAAGAGGCAGAAATCTGTAACATCCTCGATAGCCAGTCATAAAATGAAAAATGTCTTATTCCTCGAGACAGCTGCTACAAAAACCTATACAGTAGGTGTTTGTTGGTCGCATACCTTCAAAAAACATATTTTTCCCTGGCTAATGCCTCGACGGACATTGAATGACATCCAAAGGATAAACGTGCAAAGTCCTACAAGGTACTTTGCAAATGTTTGTTGGTGTCTTGAGGAAGACATTTTTCATTAATGAAATTATGGCTGGCTATCAAGAATGTTACAGATTTATGTGTCTTATTGCAGATATTTCTATTCTGGGATTCAGGATGACATTCATTGGTAATGTTTCAGTTGCAGTAGTTATGTTCAGATGGCGTTAGCTCCATTCCGCCAATTCAATCCCAGCAAATTCTTTGAAACGGATTGATATTGAGATTGTTTTAGTCAGGTAACGCAGACATCAATCATTGTCTGCTTGGCCCACCGTGTACTGATGAGGGGCAAATACCCCAACCGGTCTATGGGTGGTCAGCCTGAGTGAAGTGGTTAATATTGAATTGGAATTATTTTGAGCTGGTTTTTTCAGGTGTTGCATGGGGTATCACACCCTATGCCACCCCCATCTTCCAGTATACTATCAGCATTGTCACCTACAGACAGACACGAAATAAAATACTTGAATTATCGAAATTTAACAAACAGGACACTACTTCCATAGGCGAAAGCAGGAGAGGAGCCTAATCGGAAATATCAAAATGACCAAAACCTGTATACAGGGTGATTCAAAATTATTTCTCAAACTTCAGGAGGTGATTCCTCACAATATTCTTAAATGAATTGTCCAAATAAATATATGTCCGGAAACGCTTCGTTTCCAAGATACAGGGTGTTAAAGTTTTATTTTTCGTTTTTTCAAATAACTTTCGAAACACTGACCTCAATTAAACAAAAATTGGTGTTGAGAGGTTTTTTGGGGTGTCGAATTTGAACCTGATGTTATTATTGCAGTTACTCGTAGGAGGCGCCACGAAGATTCATAACTTTTTTGAACGTACTTCTAGCACATATTTCAGTAAAAAAAACAATGTATCTCATATCTAAGTAAAAAAGCTACACTTGTTACAAGTCGCTATAAGCAACCGTTTTCTAGATATTTGGAAATTTCAAGTCGATTATTTGATAATCGATGCGTGTTGAAGTTATTACCATTATTTTGCATTTTTCACAAGAATGCTTGGGACATATTATGTGACAGTTAAACGTTTTGTTGTTTTGTTGAATTTCCTGTAAGTTTCAAAGCACTAATTTTGAAAAAATGGATTATTTCAACAATAATGCTCATTTAGCCGATATGCATTTCATTTATAGCCTTGCGAATGGCAATGCGCGGGAATCAAGACGTATTTAGCAGGAGCGATTTCCCAATCGAGTATTGCCTTCAGCTCCAACATTTACCAGTCTCCACCGTCGTTTGGCAGAAACAGGTAGCTTTGAGAGGGCAGCTAATTTTATTGATAGACCACGAACAGTCCGAACCCCAGAATTGGAAGAAGTTGTTTTGAACGCTCTCGAGGAGAATCCAGAAACAAGTACAAGAATAATTGCTGAAGCTCTCCATTCTACTCAGTCCACAGTTTGGAGAATTATCCACGATAAACAATTTCATCCATATCATATTCGAAGGGTATGAGCTCATTTGCACGCAGTTAGTGAAAGACATTATCAGTATCAATTTTCTGTAAATGTATAGGCGGCAATAATTGATAATTACTTGATAGGTCCTTTCTTTCTTCCGTTCCGACTGAATGGCGCAACTTACAGAGACTTATTAGAAAATGAATTGCCGGGACTACTTCAGAATGTACCATTAGAAATTCCTATCCGCATGTGGTTCATGCATGATGGGGCTCCGACCCATTTCAGCGTTGTAGCCAGGGAATTCCTCAACACTGTCTATCCAAATCGATGGATCGGTAGGGGTGTAGAAGAACCTTACCAGGCGTGGGCACCAAGGTCCCCAGATCTAAACCCGCTAGATTTTCATTTTTGGGGACATTTCAAGTCACTAGTTCATTAAACTCCAGTAGCGAACGAAGAAAATCTAAGAAACCGAATAGTAGACGCCTGTGAAACAATAAGAAACACCAATAATTTTCGAGCGAGTACGAGATTCGATAACTAGAAGACTGAATGCCTGTATCTTCGCTGGAGGTGGATACTTTGATCAATTTATTTGAAAACAATTTGGTTTCATTTATTTTATTTTATGTTACATATTCAAAATTTCTTGAAATATAATGTTGATATTTCTTGCAAATTTTATTAAAACAAATACAGATATTGCACCAATGATACAAAAATAACTATTTCAAACGGGTAAAAATAAATAGAATAGGTGGCGCCCCCAACAAAAATCCAAAACTACTTATCTAAACGTCAAATTCATTTCCTGAGCATTCTTGTGAAAAATGCAAAATAATGGTAATAACTTCAACACGCATCGATTATCAAATAATCGACTTGAAATGAGTGTCATTCACCACTCATTGCTACCATTGTTCAACGTTCCACATGTCGTCAATTTATTTCATATCGGCTAATGTATTTAGCCTTCCTAGATTCAAAAAGAGGGATATACAATTTCAAAGGCAAACCTTCATATTGTCATTTGTTTTAAATATGAACTCTTGACTTATAATTAATAATAAGTTTTTATTCCCATCATTTTTTCTTCTCCATAATTTTATATCCCGCTGATGATGATGATGTTCTAATCGATGATTCTCACCTATCCACCATCACATAACTAATCGATTGCGATATTAAATTGTGGAGATGACTTTGAGTATTTCTACTTCGTAAAATAAGAAAAAAGATGTATTCAGTTTGAAGACTGAATATATATTTTTCCACATTTTTTCATGGATCAATCAGCACATCAATGAAGGGAATTCTAGGAATTCTATGCCCATGACTTTAAAAATTCCCAGAAATCGATTTTCTATAGATTTGGATCATACAGTGCGGTCCGTAGGTATGGATTAAATTCATTTTTAGCGTTATTATTCTTTGTTTACAAAAAACCTGAAACAGTCATTTCTATTGTCAATTTGACAATTTACAGTACGAAAATATTACCCCCTTCTTTCACTCCCTCTGAAATATGAGCACCCCCTCAAAAATTTTAAATGGGAAGGGTGGTCGTGTGGCAACTTGTTCGAAAGCTATTTTATTTTCTGTTCAGCAAAATTAAGTTTTTCAAATTTGGTGCAATCATAACTGACAAAATTTATTTTGAAAATGTAAAATTATGATACTTTACGTAGAATGAAGGAAATAATGTCACATAATATTTAGGGAATATTTTTAATTATTTACAATTAAACTAAATGTTCAAAATAACCACGATTCGCTTCTTGACAATAAGCAAGTCGATCTTGGAATTCTCGTACAACATTTTGTAGGATCTCAGGGGTTATGTTGTTAATTTCTTCCGTTATCCTAACTTTTAAATCTGCAATATTGTCTGGTCTATTGAAATCTAGTTTCGATTCTGAATAACCCTATAAAAATTAATCGAGATGAGTCAAATCGGGGGATCTAGGCGGCCATTCAATCGTTCCACGTCTTCCAATCCTCCTATTGGGAAAAACTTCGTTTAAATAATATCTAACAATACGTTCGGAATGCGGGGGCTCCATCTTGTTGGTAGCAAATTAATCTTCCTATTGCATTCGGATTATTAACATCAAGAAGTCTTTTTAATGTAGTGTGTAATATTTCATAAAAAAATCTAGTTAAACCTCATCATGAACTATGCCTCCAAAATAATAAGGGCCAATAATTTTGTTGTTAATGATAACAGCCCAAACGTTCACTTTTTTAGGATATTGTGTGCGAGCCTCACACATCCAATGAGAATTTTCTCTGCTCCACTATCTACAGTTTTGTCTATTAACCGTTCCATTTGATTAAAAAGTTGCTTCATCAGAAAAAACAGTTTCGTTAATGAACTGCAAATCTGCTTCCATTCTGTCCATCATCAGTTCACAGAATTGTTGCCTTCTACAGGATATTCTATGTAACTCCTGAACCAACTGAACTTTATAAGGGTGGTATTTTTCTTTATGTAAAGCTCTCAATATCGATGATTAATTTACATCATTGTCGGCGGCAAGTTGTCTACTTATCAGATGCAGATTTTCCTCAATCGCTAACAGTACATCTAACTTTTTTTCCTCATCAAATTTAACATCTTGACCTGGTTTTTGGATAGTTTTTACATGTCCAGTTTCACGAAACTTTGTTTCTATTTTGCTAACTGTAGACTGTGAGATGTGTTGACCAGGGTATTTATTATTAAACATTTCACTAACTTCCTTTTGAGTTCTAGTTTTATTACCGCATCCAATCATAATTAAAATGTGTATTCTTTGAGTTTCGGATAAATGAGCCCTAGTTATATCAAATACACACACAAATATTTTTCAATACACTGACGTGTGTCAGCAACTTATAAACATCAAAATAACAGTAGTCTTCTGGATTAACATTACCTTATTTATGTGGGTTTTGTGAATAATTTTTTGGTGTCTTGAACAACTTTTTCCTGACGTTTAGTAAAACGGATAAGAAAATATCTGATTATTTCTTACGGGGTTATTTGAAATCAAAAGTATATTTCAATAGACCAGACAATGTTGCATATTAAAAAATTAGGATAACGGAAGAAATCAACAACATAACCCCTGAGATCCTACAAAATCTTGTACGAGAATTCCAAGATCGACTTGTCAGGAAGTGAATGGTAGTCATTTTGAACATTTAATTTGATTGTAAAATAATTTGAGAAATACATTATGTGACATTATTTCCTTCATTCTATGTATCAAAATTTTACATTTTCAAAAAAAATTACCAGTTATGATTGCACCAAATTTGAGAAACTTAATATTGCTGAACGGAAAATGAAAATCGCTTTCGAACAAGGTGCAACGCACCCCCCCTCTCATTTAAAATTTTTGAGGGGGTGCTCATAATTCAGAGGGGGTGCGAGAAGGGGGTAATATTTTGATACTGTAAATTGTCAAATAGACAATTGAAATCGACTGGTTTCAGGTTTTTTGTAAACAAATACACAATAATCCTAAAAATGAATTTATTCCATACCTATGGAACGAATTGTATATCACAAAAGTTTTCGATCTCTTAATTAAACAATATAATCCCGAAAAGTGGTTACCTCGGGATTGAATCAAAATCACTTCCCTTTACAATAACATATTTCCAGTACGTAATCCATCCCATTGCGCCGTTCGGTTATATTATTCAATTTTCATATCAATTACACTCATAACACTGCGAAACACTTCAAATATTTAAATTTGCAAAATGTGCCTGGATCTAAAAAGGAATGGTAACTATAAACATGCAAATTGGATGGAAATGCCTCAGTTTATTATCGCGCTCCGCAAACCAACTTTCATAATCAACAAATCTGGCATTTTATGGGATGTTCCAAATGAATAGTGTTTTATGTGTATGGTGGTTTTTATTTCCCTCAATCATTAAATAGCCATGTTTGAATTCCAGCAGATATTTCAAAATAGAATGAAATCGCCAATTTCAATTATTTTGTTTTGTCAATTATTTTCAGTAGTGTATTTCCCTGAATGCACAAAAGCAGAGACACACAATGGCATTTATTTTTCGCAAAATGCTTTCAACGCAAATATTTTTCATCAATAATAGTGTATAATGTTGTTTATTCAATGGAAAAAAATATTTTATTGAAAATAACTAATGAACTAACAAATCCTGTTTGATTTGATTTGACCAGTAGTAAACACAGTCAATATGAACTCATATACGTACATAACTTCCTCAAATGAATTTCAAAAGATTTACAATTCTTATAACAAGCGTTAAGTTAATAGTCTTAAGACAATTCATAAAGAAAAAAAGTGACAAAAGAGAAACTCTCAAGAACTACTTCATAGAAAAGTTTACATACATCATACTGAAAGATAGGCAACGAATAAAAAAAAATTATTAGAGCAGAGAAAATAAAAAACTTTAGAAAATGGCAAACCAAACATATCAAGTGACAATCAGGTAGGGGTGAGGGTTGAAAGTGTAATCATCACCATATTCGTTGAATATGCATGATCCCAGTTCAAGCTTGTTCATTATAGCGAATACCAAGTGTTGCAGAGAATAATTCAGTAAATAGAATAGTTCATTCAAATCCCTCATTTCTTTGAAGAATATGAGGGACTCGTATGCCTTCATATACATCTTCCCTGCGCCTCAGGCATAGTAGTGGATTCCGATTGTGCTATATTAGTGTAGGGGTTTCTGCTACAGAAAAGGTGAGGGTCAAGGGCCTTTTAGACCTTGAAGAGCGTGCTAGGATTGAAGGTAAAAAAAAAATTCTATTTGTTTAATATAAATTCGAACAATTTATCTGTTGAAACAAAATATTGAAGATATTGACAAGTTTGTTGTAATTAACGCCAATTATTCTGAATTTAAGTCATATTCCAACAATTGCAGGATAGTTTTGGTCCTTCGAATATGTTTTGAACGTTCGTGGAAAATAAAATATGTTCATAGTACTCAAAAATGAAAAGCTAAGAAAAGATGTCCTCCAAGTGTGATATATCGATCGATGACAGCAGGAGTGGACAAGGCATAAATCCAGGAGAAAGTCAATATATGAATATATTCGAAAGAAAGAAACTATAAAGACATTAGATGGGTGTAATTCAACAGCAGTTTCATGAAGAAAAGATAAATGGAAATAGAGTTTAATGCGGAGAAGCGGTTGATCGAAACTCTAAAAAAATACATTCAATCGAAGAAAAAAGACGGTTGGGAAAAAACAAACCATAGAATTGCAGGTTAGTTCTTGAAACAATTAGAGAAATATATTGACGAAGAAATGAGAATGGAATATTTGATAATGTTAATAGCCCCAAAGGGTCAAACACCAACAGTAATTCATTAAACTAACAAAAATGATCCACGTTCCAGATTTGACGTAAATTCAGTAGGCAAATTTGAGGAATAAGAAATGGGATTAGATGCTGGTAGTGTACATGAAACAAAAATGGTGTTTGCTGTTACAGAACTTTGACTAGAGCCAATCAAGTAGATGATTACATACTCCAAAATTCATTTTCCAATGAAAACAAATGCAATTCCGGAAATTCTGGTCAAACATCCGCAAAAGAAATCATCTTCAAATCAGAAACGAAAAAAAACCAAGAACGAATATGTAGATCTGGCAGTTTTTACAATAAACTTATCAGAATCACTTCCAGATATAAATAAGTGTTCCTCTTGTTTCGAATTGATAAGATGCCTTGAATGGATTTATAGAGTTAATAAAATTGGTGGAAAACGTACATTATCCTGAGAACTTTGGAAAGCAGCAAAAACTTGGATTCGATCAATTCGGTATGAAGATATTAAAGAACAAATAATTTGTCTCAAGACCACAAAATCGATTCATCATTCAATATATCATGGTCTTCTATCACTGTTACTAGATTCAAGCTTAACCCGAAGGCTCTTACTCTCATAAGTGGTGTAACAGTAGATTATATCGTCAAAGAAGTTAGCTTAGGTACGTAGGGATCAATTTGAGCAATTATACAGTGCTTCACAAAAGTCCCTCCCCCCCTCTTATTTTTGGAACGATTATACATAAACAAGTGAAATTTGGTACTGAATATTAAAGGTTGTAAACTTCCCTACTAGTGATGATAGATGACGAAATCGGCAAAGATGACGTCACAAGGCCATTGTGACCAATAATTTCAAATAGAACCCTACGGCAAGCGACACCTCTTTTGAAAGGTATCAAAAAAACCTATTCAATGATACTAATTTTGTTTGTGTTTATGGCAGTTTTGACAACTCGCTTTTAAAAAACGCAAAGCTGTGATGAATTAAATCAGTTAATACTAAAATTACAAATTCAAGCTCCGCCTCTGGATAGTTGTCAAATAAGCTGACGTTTTTGTTAGTCTCCCGTAATTTGTGTATTGTTGATCGAACGTTCAACTGTTTTAGCAGCTTTTGGTACTTTTAATATTTTTGTACATTTTAATAATTTGTTGAACTGTTGTGAGCCGAACGTTTAAGTGCTTCAAGAAGCGGAATGGTACGTGCTTTAGGTGATAAAGTAGCAGCGATCCTAATTCTTGGTGATATCAATGATGCGAAACGATCTGGCAAACCACAAATTTCTGATGAGAAAAAAATTGATATACTGGCAGAAGTAATAGTTAATCCTACTTCTTCAACAACTCACGTTGCATCTACCTGTGAAGTCAGTCGAAGTACAGTACACAGGGTGTTGAAAAAAAAACAAATTTCATCCATACAAATTAAAAATGGTTCATCAACTCTCAGACGACGACCCAGACCAAAGACTAGAATTTTGTGAAAATATGGAAACTAAAATTAACCAACAGCCAGACTATGTCAAAACAATTTGTTTTAGTGACGAAAGTACTTTCTATCTAAATGGAAATGTAAATACACAGAATGTGAGGTATTGGAATGACGCAAACCCTCACCTGTTTCTTGAAACACATACCCAATTTCCCCAGAAGGTGAATGTTTGGGCAGGTATCCTGGGAAACCACGTCGTTGGGCTTCTTTTTTTAAATACTAATTTAACTGGTGAGGTTTATCTGGAGCTGTTGCAAAACGCAATAGAACCGTTAATCCTTGAAATTTTGGAAGATAATCCAGATGAATTCGGCAATTTGGAAATAACATTCCAACAGGATGATGCTTCTCCACACTATTACGGTGCAGTAAGACGGTATTTGGATGAGGAGTATCGTGGTAGATGGATTGGACGACGAGGTTCAACGGAATGGCCAGCTCGATCACCGGACCTCACACCTTTGGATTTTTTTCTGTGGGGGTACCTTGAATCGAAGGTTCACGCCACTGAACCTGACAATATTGACGTTTTAAAACAACGTATTGTTGCAGAATGTGAGGCTGTTTCCGCAGACACATTTGCAAAAGTACGAAAAGAGTTTGAAAATAGGATATTTCACTGTCAGGAAGTAAATGGAGGTCACTTCGAGCAATTTCTTTAAGTAGATACTGATACTCAAATCTGTAATTAATATCATACTGAATGGAATTTAAATTTTAATGTTTACTAATGAGCCATTAAAACTGCCATAAACATGAACAAAATCAGTATCATTGAATAGGTTTTTTCGATACCTTTTAAAAGAGGTGTCGCTTGCCGTAGGGTTCCATTTAAAATTATTGGTCACAATGGCCTTGTGACGTCATCTTTGACGATTTCGTCTTCTATCATCACTAGTAGGGAAGTTTACAAACTTTAATATTCAGTTTCACTTGTTTATGTATAATCGTTCCAAAAATCAGAGGGGGGAGCGGACTTTTGAGAAGCACTGTATGAAACGCAAAACGGGGTACTGTATATGCTTTCAAAAATCATGTCGGCATCAGAAATCAATTTGAAAATATATGCCCACCTTGTAGGTAGGAATAATCGATATTCCATTTACAACATCAGAAGGAGGCGCCGCGCCGCCGTGAAAAAATATACCAAATTGTTTTTCGGTAGAACCGATACCGAAGTTTTCGAACGGAATTTGACGGAGAGATACGCGCGACTCGATCATTTTCTGTTGAACGTCGTCGAACGTCCCCGTAAATGTTTGGCAAATGTGTGAAAATGGCCATTCAATTGTTGAAGGTGGGAATTTTCGTTTTGCCTTGATCTTGAGCAGCCCCATTTGAGGAGTTGAACTTTGTAAACTCATTGAAGGACTGATAATAATGTAGCTAAACTCCAATTTTAGATTTGCCGGCCTTTTTTCTCAACCCTATCACGAATTTCATATTGAGAAGAGTTGGGTAGGTCACGTATCCAGTTCATATTCGATTGCTAGAAACTTCCTACGGTATAGGATCCCACACGCGTTGGACAATTATTTGGGGAACGAATAAAAACACCTCATCACCCAGAAACGGGCCTCAAAGCAACAGTTGTTGCACACCATACCAGTCAACAGAAAGGGAAGGGCGGCAAAAGCCCATAAGGTTAGATCTTTCCATTTAATATCACCAAAGTGCCAGTCCTACCAGTCAATAATTTCGCGGCGAGATATCCAGACGGTCCAGTATTATAATTTTTCCTATCAATCTTCGTAACATAGTTTAGCTGAGCTTCAGCTAAAACTGTATTTAAGTACAAACAAAAGTGTAAACCAAATATTAGCTATATATGGGTACCAAAAGTAAATTGTAAATGAACTTTGAAACTCAATTAATTCCACTCCATCTATATTTGTATGAAAATTCATAGTAGTAAATCATTGAACCCATCATATAGTTTGATTTATAACAAAAATTTCTGGAGAGGATGCAGTTTTCACTACCCAGTATGTATTGTTGAGTAGCCCATCACTCTAGAGAGCGCCTGGGACGTTTAAAACGCGAAGGGTCGTCTATGTTATGATCAGCGGCTTCCCTAACGAGGGAGTCATCGTGGGTTATTGCGCAATCGAATACTTTCTGATTGCGATCTCCAATGATACTTCTGATGGAGGGCAGATTCAAGTCCTCAAGGATCCGATCATTGCGCACGTTCCACGGAGCGTTCATTATCATCCGCAGAACCTTCATTTGCACCCGTGCAAGGACACGAATGCTGGTTCTGCAGGTTTGGCCCCAGGCGACTGAAGCATACAAAATGGCAGGCCTGAACATCATTTTATAAATCATTACTTTGTTTTGAAGGGAAAGTTTGCTTCGTCTGTTTATCAGGGGGTACAACAAACTTTTCTTCACAATTTTATTTTGATAATCTGGACGTGTGGTCTCCAGGTGAGCCGGCGATCCACAGTTACTCCCAGGTACTTGACGTGCTCTGACCATTATATCTTTCTTCCAGAGATGGTCACCCCCCTCTCCGGATTGCTTTTGTTTCAACCCATCGAAATCACCTGCGTTTTACCAGGATTCAACTTCATTTTCCACTCCAGGTACCACTGTCGTTTAATGCATTCTGCAAATAAACAACACCCTCCAAATGATTGGCTGAAGAAGAAAGTGAAGCCGTATCATCAGCGAACAAGGAGATTTTATATCGGACGTGTGAAGGACGTATAATACAGGAGACAACACTGCCCCCTAAGGAAAGCCAGCCTCAATTCCTCTCGAGTTCGAGAGAGAATTGTCGACCCTAATCTGAAATGTTCTACCCATGAGGAACATTTAATCCACTTTACCAGACTCAGAGGTAGATGGAAATCAATCAATTTAGAAAGTAGGCCCTCATGCCATACCATATCGAAAGCTTTGCTGATGTCAAGGAGTATGACATGAGCGCTGTTGTTTGTATTAAACCATGTTATAGTGTCTTCCACCAGCCTCAGAACCTGAAGCTCGGTGGAGTGAGCTCGTCGGAAGCCGAACTGCTGATCCCGTGGAATATTCCTATCCTCCACTTCTTCGCCAAGCCTTTCAAGTACGATTTCCTCAGTCAACTCAGCTGAACTGCAAAGCAAACTGATTGGACGATAATTTTGTGGAAAGGTCGGGTTTTGTCCTTCCTTTGGAATCATAATCGCAATGGTATGCTTCCACCTTCAAGGGAATCTTTTGAGGCGTAATGAATTATTGATCACATTCAAAAGTGACTCCACCTGGTTATCCTTGGAAATGTCAGCATCTGGCATATGCTTGTATAATTGTAAAGAATGCACTGTTCATATAATGAATAAGTTTACGCATAAATTTTAAGAGAAAAAAAAAACATTTTTCTACGTTTATGCAAAAAAAAACCTTATTGAACTATATTTAGTGAGAAAACTGGTTCTTTATTGCGCTAGTACAAGAAAATGTTTTTCGCCTATCTCTATCTAAAGTATACATTTCCTGGCCTCATTGTAGGGAGCAAATTCGTTATTTTCCTCCCTAGAGAGGAAAAGTCCTTTCTCCCTCCCTAGAGAGGAAAAGTAAAAGTGACGTCATGATACGTCATCAATAATATAACTCATACAGATATTGAAGATAAAGGTTCAATTTTAATAGTAAATATACCGAATTCTAAAACAAATATACAGAGAACGTTTGTAATCAATGCTTCACCGGGGAATGGCCCTAATTATATTAACATTTATAAAAAATATATATATCGCTACGCCCTAAAACAGATCAGACACGTTTATTTGTCTGCTATAGAGCAGGAAAATGTGTCAACCAAATGGTTGAAAAAAATACTATTGCTAAAATTCCTAAAAAAATGCAGAATTTTTAAAATTGCCTAATGCCATAAATTATACCGGGCATAGTTTCAGAAGAACATCGGCAAGTTTACTTGCAAATTCTGGAGGAGACATTTTCGCTTTAAAGCAACACGGAGGTTGGAAGTCTACGAATATCGCTGAAGGGTATGTGGTTCGAAACAAATTATGGGAGTCACTGAAGTTAATGAAATTGATTGTAATCAGCCAAGTACGAGTACTTCCGGGGGATACCAGCTGTATAATAATGTTGTTAATGAAAATATCACGAACACTGCGTTGGCTCCAGCTCTCACTTCTAGTGGTATTCAAATAACCACTGCTCAAAACTGCACGTTTAACATTAGTATAAATAATTACTCTACCACAAATTGAAAATATGTAGGATGCAAGAATGAAAATAACGTGCCTATAAGTTATACTGTACCTACTTCTTAGTTTTAGTTCTTTGATAAATTTTGTTTGTTATGCTAAAAAATTTAAAAATCTTGTTATTTAGGGGAAAAATCATATGTATAACATGGGGGTAAAGTGTCTTTTCCTCCCTTGAATGATTACTGCCCGACGCGTAGCGGAGTAAACGTCATCCGCGGGAGAGAAATTGACACTTTCCTCCCTTGTTATACAAATAGCCATTGTTGCACTCATCTGTCAGTCTACTACAGCAATTTGTGATCATGAAAAATATAAACGTTCAAATCGACGCAATTTTTACTCAATGTTCTGTGATATTGTATATTACATTTTAAACAATTGAATATTTTATATTATTTTCAATCATATTTATTGCATACCGGATTACGGAATTACTAGAAAATGCAAGTTATCAAAAATATAGTTTGAGTTAAATTGTTCCTAACATAGGTTCCTAGCTTTCTCAATGCAAATCGAAGTGCTAATTAATTATTAAATATTTTGCTATTAAATTACTCTTTTTATTTTCCCACACTTAGTGCCACCTGAATATGAAACAGTTTTTCATTTTTGCACGAACGTAGAAAAAATATTGTATGCAACTCGTATATAGTATATACATAACAAGAGTTGTAAGAAGCATATTACGCACGACTAGAAAAAGTTAATTCTAGAAGTGCGTAATTGTCACACAACTCGAGTTTTGTACTATACTTTTTCTACGACCGCATTCATTTCCATAAAAAAATAGGATTCCTATAAGTGAAAATATTTTTAATCAATCAATTAAATAACTACAAAGATAATTCGATTATAATAAGTTACTATATTACTTAGTATAGTTTACTTTTGATTGTAATAGTTATTAATTGTAACTGTATTAATAACAAGAGAGGGCGGGTTGGTTGTCTGATTTTCTGTATTTTCAAAAATAATACTATTGTTTTTTCTTATTATAGCAGTATTATTAATGGCACAAGCAATTGTTGATGAGTAGTCATGTTTTTCATAGATTTATCTACATAGCTCTCGGCCACTACTGATGACCGCCAACCACCGTGTTTCTTCAAAGCTAGCATATCGCCACCAGCATCTACAAGAATTGTGGCTGAAGAGCGCCTAAAGCAATGGCCTGTGTATTGTTGGGATTCGCTAAGCCCAGATATTCTGCCACTTGTTTTGGAATACTGCCGATTTTGTTTATTCCAACACATTGCTTGGTGCATTTTCCATTTATGAAATGCAAAAAGAAAGGCAAAGTCTGAACATCTTGTCCTGCAGGGCGTAGATTGATGTAGTTTGCACAAATTGGATAAAAGAACGTTGCGATTTGGATTTTGAATCGGCAGTATGAATTATCAGACATTTTCCTGTATCCTCCACGTTTCGAGGATTTAAGTTGCGTAACTCCTGCTTTCTACAAGCACCACTAATACCGACAAAATGGAAAAAAAAAGTATCAAAACTGGTAATTTATACAATTCGTGCATACCTTCGTAAGCAAATATCTGCTATCTGGAGCGTTTTGGAGAAAGACATTGATTTCTTTTGATGTCAACGTTTTCGATTTCTTACTCTTGAAACCATCTGATTTTCTTTTTAGCAAAGCCAATAGTTTAGGATAAGTCGCAATGTTAATGTTAACATGGTTTATATTTATTGTTTACCTTAGCATTGAATAAATTGATCAAAGTGACGATGGCTTCATTCCTTTTGACAGTTCTTCAAAATATGCTAACATTACATTTTCTGAAAATGAATTGATTTTGAGTTTCAGCCACAGAACTCATAGAACTAGAAAGCTAAAATAAGTGGAAGGAATTGATATGATTCATAACCACATGTATAGATGGGACACACGTAATCATGCGCATATCATCAACAACATTGCCAGTTCATGTACTTGTACGAGAATTTGATATAATGGCATTATGATGTAATATATTCACATTATATTCCCATTAAAAAATCCGAAACTACTCGACTATCGATTACTCAGGATCCTTAAGTTCTTTTGTCATATGTATTCGGAAAATAATATACAAGTTAAGTGGAGCACGTAACAACTGATGGAATCGTAATAAGAATTATGATTTCTTACAAACTCATTTGGCAACGCTGTTTACATCAACACCAGTTATCAAGTCTGACGACATTTTTATTCAGAGCCGGTCTTGGTCTGTTGTTAATTTGTGTTCTTGATAGGTTTATTTGATCTACTGAATTCTAGGAATCCATTGGGCAAATTCTACAAGGTTTCGATAAAGGAAGGCAACAAAGATTTCTGGAATCCTTTTTTTGAAAATACCTTAGGATACTTGAAAAGTCTGAAACTACTGATGGTGGACTCCAATTTTGGATTTCTCTATCACAATAAATTCAATTATTGGAATGTGTGAAGAGTACATTGACAAACATTAACATGTTGAAATACATGTTAACTTATCATTCCAAGTACTAATGTATTTTACAATAATAATGATTAACTTTTTCTGGGAAAGAAATGCTTGGAATAAAAACCCAACAGCATTTCAGTTTTATTACACCGAGGTTGATGTTGCAAATGTTTATGGACATTGTTTTACTTAGGACAATACTTCCAGAACAAAATCCTACCTGAAATAACACTGCATGAAATGCCTTTAATTAAAAAATAATTTAGATATTAATGATAGGATAATTGACAAAGAAGAATTTCAAGGAAGATTCAATTCCTTCCTATACTATCCAACTTGACAGAACATGTTGATACATTGCAGGTTTTGTAGTGAAGAGCATAAAAAAGTAATGAAGTGTAAGGTGTTCCTTTCCGTACTGGAAGAAGAAAGAAAGCAAGTACAGATCTTGATTACTTCAAATTATTACATATAAAATACAGAACTGCCTCTTTTTCTGGATTAATCAAGACTTTTGCAGATGTTGTGAAGTGTTGTATGTTTAGAGAGAGAAAAATCAACCAAATAATGGCGGAAGAAAAAAAAAATGAATGTTTTTGTAGAACTATTTTGGGAACTTTTTTCGAAGATAAAAACATTGTTTTCTGAATTAGATAAGCATGTTTTTGATATAGCTATATACGAGCACAAAATGAAAGTGATAAAATTCATTATACAAATTTACGGTAAAATACGTTACCATAGTGTTTGTTGCTTGGTTGCAAGCAGAAAATGTAAGGAAAGAACTGAATAGGAAGAAGCTATCAAAAATTATACTTTTCTCAACATCAATAATATTATACCAATAATTTATGTTAAATCTTTTTATTTATTTATAGTGTGCATCAAAAAGTACTAGTAACTTAAAAATTGATGAAAAATCAACTTCATTAGTATACCTCTTATATTCTTAATCTGGGTTGTCCATTGGATGACAATTCAATATTCCCAATGGTTTTTTATGAGTGAGCGCGCGTGGGTAATGAATTTAGTAATCTTGTCTAATCGACAAGACGAATCTCCAAGCTAAGGGCCGAGTCTGAATAGATTGCAGCTTGGAAACAGCTCTACCAGGTGCAACACCTTGCCAGCTACGCGACTCGTCTACAGACAACTCCGAGTTCCAATATCGAAAGCTATGACAACCTTATAGGCATTCAGGCATAATCCCACGGATATTAGTTTCGCACTACCGCCCGCACGAGCAAACTTTCTTGATGACTTTTCCAAAAAACCAATTCTCTTCACTAACGAAAAGCTTAACATTTCTTTTCGATAGCCCATTACAGGTTTCTCGATAGGCATCAACTTTTATCAAGAATAAATTTCATACTTCTTGGGACGACACGCTATATTCATAGCATTCACATTTAAAGTCCCCAATATTTTTATTTTGTACCAAAATATTTTTTAGGCACTAAATACTTGGAAATTGTTTGTTACTTTAACTTCAAAACTGCAAGGGAGAAGTGAATTGTGATTGTCTCCATCATACCTACCCATTCTCTTGAAATGATAAACAAAGAATAAAACCAAATGATCTTTGAAATAAAATATTTCATCATATGAAATACTGCTTACAATTAAGTTCATGTCAAATAAATAATGGGGAAGGGAACTTCACAATAGCCACTAAAAATTATTCTTTTGAATAAGCCTTTCTTCCCGAAACCTTACGGATATTGGGTTCAGAAATTCCTCATAATTTCAATTGCACTCCACTATTCAATTCGATCTCAAGTACACCCATCTTCAGAAAGTTCTGATGGTAAGTCAGTATGTTTCACTTAATAGAGGTTATAAATTTCACTGAAACCCTGTCATGGCAGCGGTTTTACTGCGCATGCCCATCTGTGTACCATGCGGCACAGTAGGGCTCGTTCCAGCAAAACGGTATTGGCCTTCTAGTTCTATGAGTTCTGTGGTTTCAGCTTCCAGTCCATGAATTTTCGATAAACTGTTTCGTATCTTCCACGAGATTTTGCTGGTAACAAATTATGCGAAGCATTTTTCGCTTTTTCCACTATATCGGGTGATGTACACATTTCATCTTCGCTACTACTGGACATTTTTCACAACAATTTTTATTTGTTATTAGGGATTTATCTTCAAATGATCTTGGCAAAACCAATAACTGGTACCCAACAAATCGCGACACAATTATAAAACTTCAAAATGTTATCGGTGACGCGGTCTGTTATTCGTTTCAATGGCAACTACTGAAGGCTCTATCTTATTGGTTATACATCGTGCAATTTACTTTACAGATGCTACCGTATTGGTTGTCGATCGTGCTCTCTGTTTACGGTAAAGTTAAATCGTACAGTTTTATGTCGCACTGTGCTCAAATAGAGAGTTACATAGTTGGCGAGTTGTACAAATTTCGACATTTTCTGTATAGTCTTAATCAACAAGTTCAAAAACTGTTAAATAGATATAAAGCTCCTAAAAATATGAGCGATAGCTCATTCGATTCGGAATGACGTCTAGAAAAATGTTTTTCAAGGGTTTATTAGCACGTAAAAAATTGCGATTGTTATATAACTGGCAACAATGGCAAGCGAGTAAAACGTGCATCAGTGTTCCTCTCGCATAAAAATGAATTTAGCCTAATTTGCAAAGTATTAATTTACAATAATTGTGTGAGCTGTCCAAAACGTAAGTGTTGATTCATCTGTGCGAAAACTGCAAGAAAAACTTTGTGGGCTACCTGGAAAAAGTGTATTTTTGCCGTGACTCGCATACATAATGGGTTTGACAAAGAGAGACATAGAAGAAATAGGTGCTATAGTGGAAGCAAAAACCAAAAAACTTCTTGAAGGCGAGTATCTGCAAGGTGTTCTCGAGAGAGCATTGAAAGCAATGTTTTTTTTCTTTGAGTTATATTACCTATCAATGTAACTGAACTAAAAATGAGAGTTTTTTTTTTCTCATTTATATAATTTTGCAGAATAATACTGTAAGAGCAGGAACGCTACACGTTTACGTAACTGTTGACTAGTTTTGTAGGGCAGCGTTAATTTTCTCTTTCTCTGAATTTATTCTATTCTATTTATTTCTCATTCTTTTCCTCCACATCTCTCCTTCTTCTTCTTACTCTTATCATTTCACCCATACTAAAATTTAATACACTTTCAGATTATGCTGAACGTATGTCATTTAAACATTAGATCGCTACTAGCACATTTTACTGACTTTCAAAATAAGATTCTCGATGCGGATTTCGATGTTATTGGAATTTCAGAGACATGGATGCATTCAGGTATAGACAGCAACAATGTAAGTCTTAATCAATATACTTTTTTACGACAAGACAGGCCCACCAGAGGCGGAGGTGTTGGTCTTTATTTGAGAAACAAATATAAATATGAAATAATTTTCAGTCAATGTGGTGAGCATGTAGAGTGTATTTGGATAAAATTTCTATGGGAAAACTCTGTTGCTATAGGCGTAGTCTACCGACCACCAAATTCAAATATTTCATTGTTTTTTGAGGAAATCGAAGAAATCTTCACGAATATTTTCTCCAATCACAATGATATCATCATCATGGGTGACTTCAACATAAATATGCTTGACTTTGATACAAACAACACGGATAGGTTTTCGTCTATTTTGGAAATTTTCAATTTTAGGCAAATTGTCACAGAACCTACACGAATAACTAGTACATGCTCCTCATTATTAGACTTAATTATTACGAATTGTGAAGATATCGCCGAAGTGAAAGTTTATGAATGTGATATATCAGATCATGCACTGATACAGGCCAAATTTCACATTGGTGAAGGTAGACAACCACAAAATCAAATAGTTAAATATAGAAATATTAAGAATATAAATATTGATAGATTCAGAAGGATTTGGCAAATCTACCTTGGTACTTAATTTATAACACGGACAATATTGATCACAAAATATATCAGTTAAATGGATTCATTCTTCAAATTCTTGATCATCATGCTCCAGAAATAAAATACTTAACAAAAAAATTGTAAATATACTCTTGATTACTGTCAACATCAAATTGATGCAGAAACTGAGAAAAAAAGCTCTAGCTAGATTCAAAAATTCAAAACTTCCACAGCATTGGTCATACTATAAGGAATTGAGAAATCTGACCAACGAAGCTATAAAAGCTGAGAAAAGGGCATACTTAAATTTCAAACTAAGTAACACAGATATCAAGGGTAAATGGAACGAACTTAAGAAACTGAATGTCACTAAGAGTGGAAACAAAGAACTACCAAAGCAACTGAAAAACGCCGAAGCTATTAATAATTTTTTCCTAAGTTCTTGTACTAATGGGGTCAAACCGAATGAACACTTAATTAACTTTATAACTCCAACCAAAAAGAAGGATTGAACGAACAGTTTACTTTTTTCATTGACTAGCGAAATTGAAACTTCTAAAATAATTGATAATATAAAATCGCAGGCTTATGGTGATGATGGAATAAATATTACCATTATAAACCTTTGTGGACCCCCATTATATCTATAATTACTCACATTATAAAATGAATGTATAAGTCAAAATTACTTTCCCAACTTATGGAAAAGTGCAAAAGTAATACCATAGCAAAAACTAGTAATCCCCAGAGTTATAATGACCTGAGATCAATCAGCGTCCTTCCTCATTTTCAAAAATTCTAGAAAAATAATGGAAAATCAAATCAGATCTTACGTTGATCAACATAATATATTACCATTGAAACAGTCTGGTTTTAGAAGCGGCCACAGTTGCGCTACAGCAACATTAAAATAATCGATGATATAATTAGAGCTCTGATGGAAACAAAGTAACAATTTTAATATTATTAGACTACTCGAAAGCATTCGACACCATAAATCACCGAATACTACTCCTATGTTGCACTATTTTGATTCAGTGATACAGCTATAGTATTAATTTCATCCCATTTACATGACAGAAGACAGAAGGTTACTCTAAGTGATACATCCTCGAATTGGCAGGAAATAAATTCAGGGTACCGCAAGGTAGCATTTTAGGACCTTTGTTTTACACCCTTTACAATCCACTTCCACTGAAAACTGGAAACCTGCAACTACCATTTATACGCAGATGATTCTCAGATATATTTCCCTTGATCCACCAAATTCGCAGAGGCCGTAAACTGTATCAATAGTGACTTGAATGCAATTTTGAAGTATCTGCAGATCATATGTTGAAAATCAATCCCAACAAGTCAGTTGTTATGATATTCGGGACCGAAAATATTTGGAGCAGGCAAAAAAGTTACGATCTGAAAATTGAGATTTCAAAATTAATTTCAAGTCTCACTTAAAAATTTAGGGCTTATTATAGACTCTAAGCTTAGATTCACTGAACATGTCACTTATAAACTAAAAACTGCTTATGCATCTTGAAATTGATATATCCGCAAAGGAAATTTAAGTACAGATGTCAAAAAATATTATGCGATTCACTAGTTTTGTCCCAACTTTAATCACTGTGATGTGGTCTATCACAATTGTTTAGATAGCAATGACATAAGGCGTATACAAAAAACTACAAAATTCATGTATGAGACTAATTTTTGGTATAAGAAGTAGATCCAGAATTTCTCACAAACTAAAAGATTTAAAATGGCTCAACATGAGCAACCGCAGACGCCTACACACAGCCTGCACTTTTTTTTAAAATCATCAAGTATAAAAATCCTCCCTACTTACATGATCATTTAACTTATAGAACTGACGTACACAACTTGAATTTAAGAAGGAAATTGGTTTTGAGTATTCCTGCTCACAAAAAAGAATTGTTTAAGCGCTCATTCTCATATAATATATCTGATACAATCAATTACATAAACACCTGAACCCCAACTGTTTCTGACCTACCGATCAATACCTTCAAAAAACATTCAAAAAATCATTTATTTCTTTGCTCAGCACAACTAAAGTGATACAAACGAAGCATCTGCATCGAGAATCTGAGGAAATGTTAAAAATGTGCACTTTCCTGACCTCATTTCCTCTCTTTCTCTCTCTCTCTATCTCTCAATCTTTCTATCTCTTTCTTCCGCCATTACTTCGCTGATCTCATCCTTCTTCTCGGCCCTATCAACATGACTTTTTTCAAATGAAGGCCTTGGTGGAAGATCAGATGCGAGGTAACTTAGCAATCTGAACCAAAGGCCATTTGCTCATCACATAGGTACCTACCTACAGATTTATAAATATATATTTTTTTTTCTAAATGTTATGAAATGTGGTGTGCAATAAACGAATTATTATTATTATTATTATTATTATTAACAAAATAAGATTTAAAAAAAAGGTATTTCGTTTTTCGTACATAATTTCTAAAATAATGATATTTAAGGAATTATGAAAAGAGATCCTGAAAGAGGAGAAAATTTCCAATAAAAAAGTCTATCTCTATTATTCATAATTTTTTTTTAACGCTGAAAATAGGGCTCCGCGTGGTCGTTACGGCATAGGCGCATCGTCTAAAAAGCCGTTATATCACATTAAATAATTTTTTTATAGTATTAAATAATAATTCAAAAATTTGAATAAGTTATGGTGTGATCTAGACACTTTAACAAAAAAAAATTTGGTAAAAAAAAATTTTCATGTCGATTTTTCAAAAAGTTACACCATTGTTAATTAACTAATTTTTTTCCAATCTCTGTTTTCATAAATTACGACATAAAAGTTTAAATAATTGGTCTATAAAATTTTCGCTTCGTGGAGCTCTTTTCATTTAGGTACTCAATGAAGCAATGCAAAAAAAAGTATTAAAGTTTATTATTTTGTTAATTATAATTTTTTTAAATTAACAAAAAATGAAATTTCTGAAAAATGTTATCAAAAAAAATTTTTTTCAATAATATTTTATCATTGCTGTTTTTGCATCTAATACAGGTATTAATTTACATTGGAAAAAAAATGGTTACGTCATTTGTTAAGAAATTAAAAGGATAACAGAAAAAACTATGTATAACAAAGTATCGAAAAAAATATTTCTGTATTTTTTATTATTTATTATTATTATTATTTTTTATTTTTTTCTATACTTTGTTATACATAGTTGTTTTCGTTATTTTTTTGAGTTTTCGAAAAAAAATATAACGGTTAATATTATTTGTTTATAACAAATTGTTAAGTTAATAAACAATGAAATTATTTATAAAAAAAAATATTTCCCTGCTAATTCATTGGAAAAGGTCAATGATGATTTTTGAGAATGAAATAACTTCTCAATTAATTATTTAAACAATTGAAATATAAAAAAACGATTATAAACAATAAAAAAAATTATTAAAAAAAAAAATATTTTTTTCAAATTATAATTCCACCTATGCAATGAGATGGTGAAAAAATTTTTTTTTCATCCCAAAATAATCTGTTTATAAACAATTTCTTAACAAATGACGTAACCATTTTTTTTCCAATGTAAATTAATACCTGTATTAGATGCAAAAACAGCAATGATAAAATATTATTGAAAAAAATTTTTTTTGATAACATTTTTCAGAAATTTCATTTTTTCACCATCTCATTGCATAGGTGGAAATATTTTTATAATAATTTCATTGTTTATTAACTTAACAATTTGTTACAAACAAATAATATTAACCGTTATATTTTTTTTCGAAAACTCAAAAAAATAACGAAAACAACTATGTATAACAAAGTATAGAAAAAAATAAAAAATAATAATAATAATAAATAATAAAAAATACAGAAATATTTTTTTCGATACTTTGTTATACATAGTTTTTTCTGTTATCCTTTTAAGTTTTCGAAAAAAAATATAAGGGTTGATATTATTTGTTTTTAACAAATTGTTAGGTTAATAAACAATGAAATTATTTATTAAAAAAAATATTTCTCTGGTAATTCATTGAAAAAGGTCAATGATGATTTTCAAGAATAAAATAATTTCTCAACTAATTATTTAAACAATTGAAATATAAAAAAAACGATTATAAACAATAAAAAAATGTATTTGAGAAAAATTTTTTTTTTAAATCATAATTTCACCTATGCAATGAGATGGTAAAAATTTTTTTTTCAAATCCCAAAATAGTCTTTGTTAATGAACAATTTCTTAACAAATGACGTAAAAATGTTTTTCCCAATGTTAATTAATACCTATATTAGATGCAAAAAAACAGCAATAATAAGATACTATTGAAAAAAAGTTTTTTTGATACATTTTTAAAATTTATTTTTTGTTAATGTAAAAAAATTATAAACTTCAATAAAAAAAAAAATTATTGAAAAAAATTTTTTTTATTTATAAAAACAGAGATTGGAAAAAAATTAGTTAATCAACAATGGTGTAACTTTTTGAAAAATCAACATGAAAATTTTTTTTACCAAGGTTTATTTTGTTCAAGTGTCTAGATTACACCATAATTTATTCAAATTTTTAATTGTTATTTAATACTATAAAAAAATTATTTTAGGTGATATAACGGTTTTCAGACGGTGCGCTATGCGTAACGACTCGCGGAGCCCTATTTTCAGCGTTAAAAAATTTATAAATAATAGCGATAGAGTTTATAATTCCTTAAATATCATCATTTTGGAAATTATTAACGAAAACGAAATACCTTCTTTTTAATCTTATTTTGTTAATAACAATCGCAATTTTTACGTGCCAATAAACCCTCAAAAACATTTTCTAGACGTCATTCCGAATCGAATGAGCTATCGCTCATATTTTTAGGAGCTTTATATCTATTTAACACGTTTTTGAACTTGTTGATTAGACTAGTAGGGGAGAGAAAAAGTGTTCATTTCACTCGATCTGTTGTCGTCGAGTCGAGTGCAATAAACACTTACTTTTGTACTTGTTGCATAAATAAGTATTTGTTGGATGTTTATTATTATTCTTTATGTAATAAATGCGTTTTTTATTCGTATTTTTGAGTATTCATTCAATAAACGATTTATTTTGGATGAATATTATTTTTCATTCATTACCGCACTAGTGCGGTGATAGATTCAAAAAACACTAGTGTGGTAATAAAAAATCATTATGACATTCAAAAAGTTTCAAATCACAGTCATCACTTGACAGTTGTAGAACATTTTCAATTATCGTTATTTTTCTGTTAAATTTATTGTTTTCCTCCGATTCAAGCCTCCAACCAAATCTTCTAGTAATGAGAATGTAATCATTTCATATTCAATAAATTATTATAATCTGAATTTGAACAAACTCACTAATTGTTCAATCCCAGTAAATGTAAATATACTAACAGAATTATCCATCACAGGCGTTTTATTGATAGCTCAGTTTGAATGTTGGAAAAGTAACAGAATACTCCTTCAAAGGCGTTTCGTTGAAAAACAGTCCTTCAACAAATTCAAACCAATAATGCTATCTCACGATCAATAATCGAGATCAAACTCAAACAAGAAGTTCAAAATTATATGTGTTTTCAACTGACTGAACAAGAGATAACTTTACTAATGAGCGAGCGGATCTGAAGTAATAATTTAGTTGATCATCCTGTTTCAATAAATCAAGTTGGAATATCCCTCAGGGAGAGGGTTTCTATCTTGTGTTGCAGAACACTTTCAAGGCATAGAATCATCAGAATTTTTGCTGACATGGATGATGATTCGTATGAGGGATTTTATTGATAAATGATGGAAGTGGAAGTTGCATGCAAATAACGATTTATTTTCTGAGAAGAAATTGATATTTATCACTTGAAAATTTTATATTAATTGGGACTAGTGAAGTTAAACCACAAATAGATAACATCTCCAATTTCCAACACCAATACATGACACCCATTCAAAAATTACCTCTATTACAACTTAGGAACATTTCTTACTGAAGTTCGAGAGTTAGCAACATTATTTAGATCAAACTTGATCATCAGAAACGGTTTTCTCATTCAGTTATGAAACCTACTGCCATCAACAGGTTTTTTTCCAAAGAGTGCCAAATTGTAGGCTGATTTTTTGTATATTGTTAGTAAGATTATTGAGAAAGTAAGTTTAAATTTTTTTATTTGTATTACTTATGGTTTGTAATATACTGAATCTTTGAAGCTAGAAAATAATTGTATTGCATCTTAGATTATGTTTCCTCTTCATTAGATTCAGATTAAATAAATAACAGATGGACTAGTGTAGTGTCAGCTTTTGGAATAACTGAACATCTTCAGGCCAATAGTTGACATCCGGTGTCAGTCATGAGATTTCGATTTTTTTTTTTTAGTTGATAAGACGAAATTAATATTATTTTTTTCGATCACGATCACGCAAATCAATTTTCATCTGAAGAGATATTGGTTATCTAAGTATCAGCTATTGGGTTTTATATTGTTGCATCATTCATATATTCCTACTTTGGAGTAAAAAGCCTTCGGTTTCGTTCTAAGATACCGAATAAAAATCATGAAATACTCTCAGCAGAATATGCTAAATGCCATAGATGAAGTGCGAAGAGGGAATTCCGTTGAGGCAACAGCTAAAAGAGAGGAAATACCCAGAATTACCCTTATGTACAAAGGTAATGGAAAGCTGCCAATAGGAAAAAGAATGGGCGCAAAGAGTACTTCTTATATTAATTTTTCAATTCGATCTCCTCTTCTACTAATCCATCATCCAGATACGCACGGACAGGTGTTTTAAAATGGGGAGGCGCACCGTCTTGTTGAAACCAGATGTTTCTTTTCGGGACATCGGCTTCATCCGGATCAAGAAAGAGAGTAGCCAAAGTCGGAACCAGTTCTTCCCACAAGAATTCCAAATGTCTACCTCCATTGAAATTCCTTTGGAAAAAAATTGGTCCTATTACTCGAATACCAACAATCCCTGCCCAAACATTGAGTTTTGCTGTATAATGAGTGTGGCCTTCCCTCATGCAGTGTGGGTTGTTGTCTGCCCAATAACGACAATTTTGACGATTTACCTCTCACCATTCAACGTGAACGTTGATTCGTCAGAAAACAGGACGTTTTCTATGTTTACAACATTTCTGTCTAGTAGATCGATCATTTCTTCGCAGAATTGGATTCTTCCATCCGGATCATCTTCGGTGAGTTCCTGGGGATTGTCATTTTATAAGGATGAAATTTGTGGGTTTTCAGAATTTTCATCACTGAAGACTGGCTAATTTCGAGTTCCCTAGCTATCTGCCTAGTGGGAACATGATGATTTTCTTCAACAGAGGAGTACATTCATTTCGACATCTTCATTGAGGGCACTCTGACGATAATTCTTTGTTTTTGTTAAATGCCCATTTTCCCGAAACTGTTTTTCCATCTTGCTTATGGTACTGGCGATATGGGTGGTAAATCAGATACTTCCCCCTGAATAAATGAATACCTTCATGTTGTATTCTTGTCCTATCTCCGTAGCCAATCATCATTGAAATTTCAATCTTGTGGGTTTCAGTTCAGTACGACATTTTGTTAGATTTTTCAACAAACGTCGTTTCTCACAAAACGACAAACTAATAATCTTGGTAAATATACTCGCTCGATACGATGCTACTCTCCTTACCTGTTTTCATTTAACTTTTTTGTTTGACATTGTCAACATCAATCCTGTTTGACAAAAATTATAAACACATAACTCTTGACATAAATCAGGGACGGACCGAAAGCAAATTATTGGGGTGGAAATATGGATTTTCTCCCAACTTCATAACTAAACAATTAAAAAAAAAAAAGGTCACACATCACTTTTCGTGAACGACACCTTGTTTATGTGGTGTTCAATTCGTCCATAGAGTCCCATTGTCAACTCCCAACTTGCCAACTTGTAATGGCCGATCTCCCAACTCACCAACTATCGAAATGGAAAGTCCTTTAGAAAGCTACTATACAATATAATTCTGAAAACAGGCACTTCTGATGAATTCAAATGAAGCAAATAACTTTCGGAAAAGAAGGAAGGAATCGCGGGCTGTATCATCATCTGCGTGATAAAAATATGTCAATCCACTAGCCAAGAAAAATGGTGTGTTAGTACCAAAAAAAGTTATATTAACTGAACAATATGGCTCACGTGGATAAAAAAACAATGGAAACAAATTGGTCGACTTCACCAACAAAATCCAGAGAATAAATTACATAGGTGTATTGTGTTCTCGCGAATTTTGCTGAGGGCACGAGTTCAAGTTTCACATATTTTATACTCGCTTAAAAAAATTCACAATGGCACAATCGTTGTTTATTTACAAAGTATTTTTCATTCATTAAAAATAGGTGAAGAAAGTTATACATTGTCCTGATTATCGACCTGATTACTCCCTCACTATATGATCGTTTTGAATTTAATCGTGGACTAGTGAAAGAATGAAATCGTTCCATCAATAGTTTGGAGTATCATTACTGTATAATTCCAAAGTATACCAGGAAAAATGTCATTTGATCGACACAACTAATGAAAATCAAACTCATCACATTCGAGCAATCACCCACTGGAAAGTAAAATCACTGTTCCTGAAAATGATAACTACAAACTTTCCCTTTTTTAATTAATTAATCAAATAATTGAAGGGTTAATTTAATGGAGAAACGAGTTCCCAACTTTGTTTCAGGAAGTATAGAGCGTCGTGAATATAGTTCATTATATTACCATAATCACTTCAGAAGTAAGTTTAATGAATTATTCGGCAATTATTCCAATATTCCAACTTGCTTGGTTTCGTGAAGTTGTTATTGAATATTGTATGCAAATTCAAAATGTAATGAACTGAGTTTTATTTTCATCAAGTTTGGCTGTCAGTTTTCCTGAAGGCAAAATGTGGAAGCGGAAATGTATCAAGGGTGGCTTTTCTGACTGATATTGAAAGGAGTTCCCGCTAGCAATGGATATCTACGAATACTATTAAATGATTTATCTGATGGCATGTCATAATGACAACGTTATGTCACTCAATTTTACCATAATGAATTCATTATGGTAATGAAATTCTATATGAAAACATAATACGACCAGAGAGAAGATGGTTTTCTTTCTTAGATAGGCATTCAAAGAAGCCAACAATACTTTTTCATGACTGATATTCTTGATTTCCTTAGTAGAACACCATTCTTTAACCGATTAAACGCTATTTCATATAGACTCCGTGATTTTTCCGGCAAAAGGGAGTCCACGATATTTCGCGTCATTTCTTCCAAATCAGAAGGTAAACTACCAGTTTCAGAATCACTTATTATTATTTGAATTATATTCAATTCTACGTGACAATTGTGTTTGACAGCAGATAAATAAATATTGCCGTTACAACCTGACGTTGTCAAGGAAATAGCAAAGCACAGCTCACTAACCTACTAATATTTGAAACTACACATATACTTACTCCTTTAAAAATAGTTGTCATTGTGACATGTCAAAAATGCAGTTTTTAAGTTTTCGAAAATGTATTAATATAAATGCCATCAGTTGAAATTTTGTATGTAATACGAATCATAAACAATCATTATGGATCAGTCGTTATCGGACTCGGCTATGCCTCGCCCAATAACATTCACGACTTGTACCATGATGATCGTCTTTATGATCCTTATTACACAAATAACTATTCTATCTCATAAGATCTATGTAGTTACTTATTATGTTAACGTTTTTCTGACAACTCGTCTTTAGCTTGATTGAACCCCCTACAGCCGCCATTAAAAACCGAGGCTCATTTGAAATTGAAAAAAATTGACAAAAATTATGATTAAAATACGTATTCTATAAATCAGTTCCATTTTATATTAGATCGATTTGAGTTCAAGATATAGATGGGGAACAAGTTTCCCATAATCAATCTATCCTACACTTTACCAATCTGATACATATTTCTTTTAGGTAGATTTCAATAGAAATACTATCAACTATTGGTCCCGTCGTCGCAACAAGACTTCCAATAAATTTTGAAATATCTTCACCGATTTCTGATAGCATTTTATCATATTATCATTCATAACCACACATTTTTTACATTTAATTTTTTTTCTATAGGCAATAATAACGTTGATAAGAGGTGGGTAATTTATAGTGAAACCCGGTACCTATTCTTTATAAATATTTTGATACGGTGGAGTGTGTATACTTGTGAACATCCCAGTAGAAGGAAACAGAATTAATTAGGTGTAATTCATTATGTTGGTTAGCTTTCATATTTCATCAGTAGAGCGGGTAGTTGATAGTAAATGGCGTGAGGGATATGAATATCTCACGAATTATGAAATAGACGGGTTATATTCATACATGTCGTAGCAGATTGCCATTGATTATGTTCATTTTTGAATTTGTGGGTATATTGTATAACATTTCAGCAATGGGCAATTTATAAGGATTGACTTCATTGTGCAGGATTTCAGTATTATTGAAATCCAAATTATTGCTAGTAGAAAAATGATAACTGCATAATGCCATTTTTTTTTATTACAAGCTTTTATTCAGCTTCACTTGTAACTAACAAACAATGTAATCAAATCTAACAAGTTAAAGAACCCCGCACGAAAACATATGGGAAATTGGCTCTCGGTCGAATCAGCTGAAATTTTATTATGTTATAGTAAGAATGTTTGAAAAAAGTGTTAGTTCAAATGATTTTGTATGTTTAGTGTCTGAGATATAAGCGGCCAAAAATCGTAAAAACGTCGTATTGGGGTAGGATTGACAAAGACAAAAACTGTTTTTTCAGTCGAAATAAGAGAAAGTAACGATGAAAATGTATTATCGGAACTCATGTTCAATTATGATCTTAAAATCAATAGGGTGTATACGGGGCATAGTCAAAAAAATCGTTTTACCGGATTTTGTTTCCAGCTCTATTTTAAAACCAACAAGTTATATTTTGTTAAGATATCATAGTTTCAGTCTATTGAAGGCGGAAAAACGTGTTTTGTTTCCTAATGTACGAGGGCGTATTGGCGCCATCCTACAAGTATTTTTTTTATCGAAATCTCAAAATTTTTACTTTTTTTCCCCAAATTTTGACTTTTTTTCTCGAAATTTTGACTTTTTTATTCTCAAAATTCTGACTTTTTTCTCAAAATTTTAAAAATTTTTCTCAATTTTGCTTTTTTTCTCAACATTTTGAGATTTTTTCTCAAAATTTCAACTTTTATTCTCAGAATGTTGAGATTTTTTCTCAAAATTTTGACTTTTCTCATTAAATTTCAACATTTTCTATTCTCAAAATTTTGACTTTTTTTCTCAACATTTTGAGATTTTTTCTCAAAATTTTGACTTTTTTCTCAAAATTTCAACATTTTTATTCTCAAAATTTTGACTTTTTTTCTCATAATTTTGACTTTTTTTTTAACATTTTCTCAAATTTTTTAATAAAAGTCAAAATTTTGAGAAAAAATCTAAAAATTTTGAGAAAAAAAGTCAAAATTTTTAGAATTCAACGAAAAAGTATACTAGTAGAATGGCGCCAATACGCCGTCGTATTGATGACTCTCTCTGTTTGAAATATATATTTTTTTAATTTTCAAGTATACCCCTACACTGAAAACAATTGACAGATCGTTTTTGATCACAAAAAAAGGAATTGATTGCTACTGCCCATTGAATAAGAGATGGGGTAACATTCTGACGGACTCAATTGTTCAATATTACCTTTAATTTAGATAAAGTGTGCGTTACATTTTTTTTAGGTCATTTACAATATTTTTATTGAATATCTAGAAAACTGAGCCGTTAATTTGGACCATACTCTACTCACAATATTTTAAAAATATTGACTATCAGATACGATAGTTCTATCACTTCTGTATGTTGCGTTCCTTCAATATGCATTTTTGAAATTTACGGTATTACGATATATGGGGTAACCTATCGATTTAACAAAATTTTATGGAACCTTTCGACACATTCAATTCTATTATAAAACTTTTCGAAATCAATGATTTGATACTATAAACAAACAAAACCACACTCAACAACAATTTGGAACTCAACAGTATAGACTAAAAAAAAATCGAATTATAAATAACGACTTCTAACATATAAAGTCAATTAATATTATGGAAATTATAATATAACAAATCGAAATGAATCTGATGAAGCTATTGTATAGCGAAACACGCGTGTTTTGTATTGTAAAGTGAACCCTTAAGTAGTGAAAATCTTATAGTGTATTGTAGTAGTGAACTCCAAATCGAAAATGAAAGTAATTAGTTATAAACAACATAAACAACAATTTACATAATTGAATTCTCAAAAAACAAAACAATAAAACAAAACCTAAATTCAAATAATATTATTAATATTGTTATTTATTGGTCTATTTTGCAATCTAAAACATTGTTTAATAGTTCATGGCTAGGGTACTTTTATTGTTTCTTGATGACGAGCATATCCTAGATACCAAAGGGCAGATGCAAATATGGAAACAGCATCCCACTGTTCTTTCTCCACTTCTGCAGGTAGAGTAGTAGCCTAGAATACGTTCATTTGCAGGTGCATTAGGAATAATACTAAAGGATATCCACAGTTGATACCTTTATAGCATTCCCAAATCTGACGCCATGCGGCAGCGTAATAGTACAGGTTCATGGATTACCATATCAATTTCAAATAGAAACAATTAAGTACCTAGCCATAAACTATTGAGAAAAATGTTTCAGATTGCGCAAATAGACCAATCAATAACAATATTAATAATTTTATTTGAATTTGGGATTTGGTTATTGTTTGTTTTTTGAGAGTTCCATTATGTAAATTGTTGATTATGTTGTTTATAACTAATTAGTTTCAATTTTGATTTGTTATATTATAATTTCCATAATACTATTTGACTTTTTATATTGGAAGTCGTTATTTAAGATTCATTTTTTTTTGAGTCTATACTGTTGAGTTCCAAATTGTTGTTGAGTGTGGTTTGTGTTGTTTGTAGTATCAAATAACTGATTTCGAAAAGTTTTATAATAGAATTGAATGTGTCGAAAGGTTCCATAAGATTTTGTTAAATCGATAGGTCATAATACCGTAAACTTCAAAAATGCATATCTTAGAAAAGCAACATACAAAGTTGATAAAACTATGTATATGAAAGTCAACATTTTCAAAATATTGAGAGTGAACTATGGTCCAAATTAACGAAACAGTTTTCTAGATATTCAATAAAAACATTGTAAATGACCTAAAAAAAATGTAACGCACCCTTTATCTAAATGAAAGGTAATATTGAACAATTGAGTTCATCAGAATGTTACCCTATCTTTCATTCAATGGGCAGTAGCAATTTAATTCATTTTTTTGTAATCAAAACCGAACTGTCAATTGTTATCAGTATAGGGTTATACTCTAAAATTAATATATATATATATACCGTGTGTCCCAGCTAAAACTTGTCACCCGCCTAATCTCGTGAAGAAAATTGAAAATTGCTGAGACCCGTCGATTTTTATATCAAGGGTGAACACTTTCACCAAATACATCATCATTGTGTTGTCAACCCTCTCAGCCCCAGCACCCCCTACTTCAGAATTTTCAATGGGACTACTATACTTGTGATACATCATTTTGAAGGGAATTCAATCCCAAATACATCGGTGTACTGATATTGAGGATCGATCGAGTGTTGTTGAAGTTTCAATTAAAACTAAGTTTTATCAAGATATTTTTATTTTTCATCACCTAAAATGTTATCATCGTAAGAAAGGTTCACTGTGGGTACGCCACTGTATCAAAAAATAATGTGCTGTCAGAAATAATAGTTTAGAAGGTGAGACAGACGTTTTTATGAAAAAAAAATGTCGCCAGGTGTTTTTGTATACGCATATCTTTGTTTACGCCTTGGTATATTGATGTATTCGAGTCACTTCATTCAACAATTTGAAAACTTTCGAAAATGGTTTATACTATACAGGAGAGAATATCCATTGTAACTGCGTATTTTGAAAATGGACGATGTGCTAGAGCTACGGCTCTAATTTTCAATGAAATTCATCCAGAAAAAAACACATCATATCAGTACCTACGTGCTTCAATTGATGAATAAGTTCATGGAGTCGGGATCAGTGCTGAATAAAAAACATGAACGAGAGAAGCCTATGACAAACGAAGGGGTCGCTGTTGCAGTTGTAGGACATGCAGTAATAATAATAATAATAATAATGTTTATTGACATAAATAAAAAAATGTTTACACTCAGGTGAAATGCAATAAACATGGTTGAGTCACAGAAGTGTATAACAACTATGAGTTGTTATACTACTTGTGCGTGACTATATATGCTACTACACATTGAAATATTATTACAGAAAGAAATTATGAAGGTTTTTGTTAGTTGAGGAATAACATAATATATAAATTAACAAAATAAATATATGTAAATGAACGAACAATATAGATTACAGTTAAAAATAGGAATGACACTATCAATGATTATTGAATTAAAAAATATCTAAAAATAAAATCTCAAAAACGAAGGTAAAATTATATAAAATAATCCAACAATAAATGTAGAATTTCAGTTAAAAAACTAAGCTAAAATCATATAAAATAATCCAACAATTATGTCAGTTAAAAATGGATATATTTATTAAAATACATTCACCATGTTAAAATTGTGTTA
The DNA here is from genome assembly GCA_018342105.1 of Gonioctena quinquepunctata. NCBI lineage: Eukaryota > Metazoa > Arthropoda > Insecta > Coleoptera > Chrysomelidae > Gonioctena > Gonioctena quinquepunctata. The sequence continues at coordinate 619,080 of JAFIRS010000380.1, read as the reverse complement.
ATATACCTACATTCACTGAGTTTTTGTGGAAAAAAAATAATAAAGACCAAACTAGCAAAATTGATGAGTAACTGAGACTTATGCATCATGACGAGACAAATATATATACATACATATATACACACATATATATATACATGTATATATACATACATATTAATACATTTTTTGATTAACAAGTTCATGAAAAAGTGATCTCTCATTTTCCACAATCCACATTTTTACCTTTTTTTTGAATTTGGACATGTTATAGTAATTCTTCAGGTAATCCGGTACCATATTATATAACCTAGGTCCTAGGTATGTTGCATTCCGCTGACCATGGTTTTGTTACAGCACGGTATTACGCTTTTATTTTTATTTCTTGTGTTATGACTGTAGTTTGATGTTCTAAGATGATATTTCTTTTTGACATTTTTCAAAATATTCCAACAGAAGAGTTGTCTGATATCGAGAAAACTGGATTCTTTGAACAAGTTATCACTTGGGTAAGTGTGAACCTTATGATAAATAATTTTTATTATATATTTTGTAAGACATTCAATTTTTCCAAATAATTATCACTTACTCCACCCCATCCCACTATACCGTATTGTAATTGGGATTCAACTAATGCAAAAATATAATATTCTCAAATTTGGGGTATCCAGAAAATCTCTCAATATTTGAATTTGTATAGCATTCCCCTCAATTTTTTTACTATATTGTCAATTTGCAGGTTCCATCTCAAATGCCGGTCTATTATGATGCCGAGATATTTCATCGACTTTCCTTCTGGTATTTCATAACTTTCTCCTATTTTTATAGGTCCCATATTTGGTAGTCCATTTGTGTAGGAACAGAAAGGCAAGTATTTAGTTTTTGTAAAATTCAGTGTTAATTTATTACCTCTAAACCATTTTTCTATTTTCAGAAAATCAGTTTCTACAAGATCCTTCAGTTCCGGCCATGTATTGATTTATACAGTATGGCTGTATCGTCTGAAAGCTCAGAATATTTCCTTGTGTTTTCATGTCGAGTAGGCCGTTAATATAGATAGTAAATAATAATGGTCCCAGTACAGTACCTTGTGGGACTCCATAGAAACATTCTCGTATTGGCTGGTTTCACCATTGATGCTTACCCTCTGTTTTCTATCATTCAGATAACTTTAAGAATCCTATGAATATTTCCTCTAGTCCATATGAGGATATTTTTTCAATAATGTATTGTGGCAAACAGTGTCGAATGCTTTGAAAGATCAACGAATATGCACAAGGTAGCCTTTTTTCTTATCCAGTGCTTCATAAATATAGGATGATAAAGCGAGTATTGCATCTTCCGTCGATTTTTCTTCTCTAAATCCAAATTGTTTCTCCGAAATACCTTGTTTATTCAGAAAAGACAATATTCTTTCTACTATTTTAGATATGTTAGAGATAAGGGATAGTGACCTGTTTTTCATCATTTCATATTCATCTCCATTTTATCCATTGGTTTGATAAGTTCTGATTTCAGAATTTTCGGAAAATAGCCTGTATCCAAACACCGATTTATTAAATGGGTCAGTGGGCCTTTGATTTCATTTACTATTTCTTTAAGAGTTTCAGATCGAATATCGTCATCACCCGGAGATTTTTTTGGTTTTAGTTGCAGTATTATCTCTTTGACTTCATTTTCATCAGTTGGGAATACGTACATAGTGCTGTCTACTATGTTTTCAGAATAATCAAAATCTGAAGGTTCCGTTATTTTATTGCAAGATTTTCGCCTAATTTGCTATAATATTCATTGAATCTGTTGCAAATTTCTAATTGATCATGTATGATTACGTCATTGTTAAGTTTTATTCCTTTTATTTTGTAATGTTTCCGGATTTGTTGCAGATTTCATTGACAGTTTTCCAGAGGCCTTTGTAATTGTTTTTATTTTTCTATTATTTGATTGGCATATATTTTCTTAGCTGCTAGTATCATCTTATTCAGGTGATTTTAAGATGTTTATATTCTTCCCAAAGCTCTATATTATCTGGATCTGTTCTCACTTTTTATATAAATCATTTTTCCATCAACAATTGCTATTATTTCAGGTGTTATCCATTTGGTTCTCGGGCGATTTTTTTTATTTACAGTCACAGTGGCAGTATTTTTTTCAATGTAGAATTGTAATATTTTAATAAATGCACTGGCCATTGACTCTATATCTCTTGATTGTATATATCGACCCATAGTTCATTCCCCAATTCCTGCCTGAGTTTATTATAATTGATAAATTTTCTGTTTTTTTTTTCGATTTGATTGGACTTTTTTTTCACCAGATTGAATGTCAAAGCAATGGGAAAATGATCTGTTATTCCATTTTGTATAATATAGGATTTGAAATTAACACTTTTTTTAGATTTTATGAAATAATGGTCTATACAAGATCCACTACTAGGTCGTGTAACATCGTAACATCGTGATGGACAACATTCAATCTTTAAGACAACTTGAACTATTTCTGAGTTTCGAGAAGCAGCGTATATCGAATTCTGAAAGAAGCAAAATTCCATTCTTATAAAATGCAGAATGTACAAGAATCAAATGAAGATGATCCTGACAGACGTACAGACTTTTGTGAAATCATGAGTCAATTATTGATTGGTGATAATAATTACCTCTTCAATGTGTGCTTTTCTGACGAATATTCTTTTTATTTAAATGGACATGTGAACAGGCACAACTGCAGATACTGGAGTGACGTAAATCCCCTTTGGTACAGGGAAACTCATTTACAAACTCCCCAGAAATTGAATGTTTGGGCTGGTATTCTGGGTGACCATATTGTAGGTCCATATTTTATTGATGGTAACCTCAACGGACAAACGTATCTTGAACTTCTTGATACAACTGTGAACCCCAGAATCACTCAGTTACTTGAAGACGATGATAGGCTTCTTGAAGGTCAGCTCACCTTTCAACAAGATGGAGCTCCTCCACATTTTGTTGCCTGTACGTCAATTTTAGATGACAATTTCACAGGAGATGGATTGAAGGCGAGGACTAATAGAATGGCCGGCTAGATCTCCTGATTTATCACCATTAGACTTCTTTTTAGGGGGTCATTTGAAACCAGAGTTTATAGTACACAGCCTTTTTCCCTTGATGATCTACGTAGGAGAATTGTTGTGGAGGTCGTGCAGTCACTCCAGAAATGTTGAGCAATGTGGAAGACATTTCGAAAATCGCTTATACTTCTGTATGGAACTGAATGGTTCACATTTTGAACATTTCTCACGATGATAACATTTTAGGTGATGAAAAATAAAAATATCTTGATAAAACTTAGTTTTCATTAAAACTTCAACAACACTTGATCGATTCTCAATTTCAGTACACCGATGTATTTGGGATTGAATTCCTTTCAAAATGATGTATCACAAGTGTAGTAGTCCCATTGAAAATTCTGAAGTAGGGGGTGCTGGGGCTGAGGGGGTTTACAACACAATGATGATGTATTTGGTGAGAGTGTTCCCCCTTGAAATAAAAAATCGACGGGTCCGAGCGATTTTCAATTTTTTTCACGAGTTTGGAGATTTGGGGGGTGACAAGTTTTAGCTGGGACAACCTGTATATATATATTTCAAACAGTGAGAGTTATCAAGAAAAGAAACCCAGTTTTTCGCCTACAATAGATTGATGCTATGATATCTTAACAAAATATAACTTGTTGGTTTTGAAATAGTGCGGGAAAATAAATCCAGAAAAACGATTTTTTGACTATGCCCCTTATACACTCTAATATACTATCATCAATAAGATTATAATTAATCATATTTATGAGTTCCGATCAATACATTTTCATCCTTACTTTGTCTTATTTCGACTAAAAAAACTGTTATTTTCTTTGTCAATCCTACCCCAGTACGACATTTTCACGAACTTCAGCTGCTTATATCTCAGAAACTAAACATACAAAATCAGTTAAACTCATACTTTTTTCTAATGACCCATCCTACTATACCGGGTGTCCAAGTATACCTGTTCCATTGAATTATCTCAGCCATTTCGAAAGATAAACATTGGAAAATTTCATGATCTCCAATTCGTTCAAGGAACCTTCAACTGAGAAGAACAAATTGAAAGTCACTTCCGGTTTGCCCGGGAGGACTCTGACTTTTATTTCAAATAGCACCCTGTATTTTTTTTGCAATTTTTATTTCTACTCAAAATTATCTTTCCAATGATGTATCACACTTTGTATTTTACATTTGATTTGATGGAGCAAACGTCAATTGAAATTTCAAATTGAAAGAATAGCAGTAGCATTTTTATTTTAAAGACAGTACGCTTTCTATGAAATGATCCACTTGTTGTCAATTCGAAGCCAAGCGTGTGAAATACATAGCGCTTGGCATTCGTCTATCAGGGTTAATTTCTCTCTGTATGCACGTAGGGCAGCCCGACGATTATTTTCGCATTTTCCATAAATCAGTATCATATCCAATTTCTCTTGATTAGTGAAGTTATCATCATTTTCACGGTTATTCATTCTCGAATGTTGGTTTCTCTGACACGCACACTATTGAGAATTATTAACTGTCAAAGTTATAAACAAATGTATTCAAATGTTTCCATGGCACACTAAGGTTTTCATTTAAGAATTTATTAATTCTTCCAGTTCTACTACAATTCTATTAATTTGAAATTTGACACATTTTCTTCATCATCTCGAATGCAAAATTGTTCATGAATTATCAACTATTATTGAAGTCAAAATCAAGATTACACAAAATATCATAGCCTACTGCAATTCTTTATATTTGAAATTTCAATTGACGTTTTCTCCATCAAATCAAATGTAAAATACAAAGTGTGATACATCGTTGGAAAGATAATTTTGAGTAGAAATAAAAAATTGCAAAAAATATACAGGGTGCTATTTGGAATAAAAAAGTCAGAGTCACTTCCGGTCAAACCGGAAGTGACTTTCAATTTTTGTTTTTCTCAGTTGAAGGTTCCTTGAACAAATTGAAGATCATGGAATTTTCAAATTTTTATCTTTCGAAATGGCTGAGATAATCCATTGGAACAGGTATACTGGGACACCCGGTATATATATAATAAAATTTCAGCCAATTCGACCGACAGCCACTTCCGTATGTTTTCGTGCGGGTTCTTTTTATCTAGTTGTCCGATTAACGGAAATTTGGCAGGTGTTCATAGTTCCGTGACAATGCATTATTGATTTTATAAGAGAAAAAAAAAAAATGGCGGTCTTCCAGATGGCGGACGAGATTTGTGTTTATTGTCCGATCTGATTCAAAATTGTTATGTTAGGGGTTTTCAGGGTCGAAGATTATGATTTTTCGTCCAAATTCGTTAAATCAAAATGGCGGCTCCAAGATGGCCGAAGATCTCTGTGATTATGGTCCGATTCTATTCAAAATTGGTATGTGGAGGTTTTCGGGGTAGGACATTATGATTTTTCTATCAAAATTCACAAATTCAAGATGGCGGAAAAGTTTTGTGATTATGGTCCGATTCTATTCAAAATTGGTATGTGGAGGTTTTCGTAGTCGGAGATCATGAATTTATTGTAAAAATTCATAAATTCAAGATTGCGGCTCCAAGATGGTGGACAAGTTTTGTGATAATGGACCGATTCTATTCAAAATTGGTATGTCGGGGTTTTTGGGGTCGAAGATTGTGAATTCAGTCGAAAATCATTCATTTTTTGTCAGAAATCATAAATTGAAGATGGCAGCGCCAAGATTGCGAAATAGCTAATCATCTAATCATTGAAAAACTAGATAGCTCAGAACGTATTGGAAAAAGTCCTCATAATGATGATGCTTTAACAAAATGCAAGATTGAGGCGTACTTACAAAAAAAGTACAAAGAAAATAATTAATGAAAACCTTTTTAAACACGAGTTTTATTCAAATGCCCTAAAAAAAAAAAAAAATTATTTGCCTTGGATGTGTGACGTAGGTTTATTTCGTGAGTTACAGATTCAAAAGAACCTACATTATGCTTAAAAAATATTTCAAGCATTCAGAGAGATTTGAACTCTTCTTCACTTTTTGATTGTAGAGTTTGAGGTTTATAAAAAAATAGAAATGCTGTTTATATTTTTCATTGAATAAATTTCTTATTTTTTCTGATACATGATTCTTTAGCTTGATTGATGATTTTTTTCAGAATCAATAATTATATTATAAAATCTACCTTTCCGACTGGCCTCGCCATCGGGTTTTTTTGTATTTCATGTGCAGAAATCAATTCATTTCGTAATAGGTCATCTAAAAACAGTGTGGGCATGAAAAGATGTATACAAGCGACAATCTTTCCTGATCAATTGCCCTGATACAACTGGCTTATTTCTGGCTAGTGGCAGAAAAACTGAGTTACCGCTATGTTCTATAATCATTTCATTTATACGCAACAGGTACCCTTTTCCACTCCACTCCGATCTATAACCTGAATGAAAGTTATTAAGCCATGTCAGTATTGACATTTTTCCGAAGCGACACGAAAATAAATGTTGAAACGGAGTGCAATTTCACTTGGCGAATCATGATTTATTTTCCATATATTCTGTGGAATGGATTCAGAGGCGATATTTCATTGGCCGTTTGCCTGCATACCGGATAGTCTGTAGCGATTAGAATTCGTACGAGGTTGGTCGACGAATTATTGGGGTCATGAACTTTTTTCGAGAGTATGTACAGATGGGGGACAGTTACATAATTTTTGTTAATTGTAATTATCAATAATTGGGAAAACTATGAGAATGGGCGAGGACACGAAATTTTTCAAATATTTTAAATTGATTTTACAGCTTGTGAAAACTCTGTTGGTAATTTTCTTTCTTTTTTTTTTTCTAAATCTAAAAATATCTAAAGTTGGAAAATTCAAATGGCTTCTTTCTAGCACCATGTTAATAATAATAATAATCTTTATTCAGTACAGTTGAAATGGTATACTGAACTCACTCAACCAAACTTAACCTAATCTTAGGATAATTAAAAGATAAAAATAATAAAATAAAATAAGAGTGATGAAGGTGAAGTAGAAATGTAGAAATGTAAACACGAATACACACATATAAACACATATACATAAACATATACAGGGTGATTCAAAAGTACTTTGACAAACTTCAGGAGGTGATTCCTCACAATATGAATTGTCCGAATAAATATATGTCCGGAAACGCTTCGTTTCCAAGATACAGGGTGTCAAAGTTTTTTTTATTTTCTTTTTTTTTATAACTTTCGAAATACTGACCTTAATTAAAATATAAAAACGCATTTTGTGTAAAAACCAGAAGAGATAGGTATAGGGAACCCTAATATAGTTTCGAAGGAAATCTAATTTTGCGTCAAATTACGCCACTAAATACGGGTATTCCATTCAACTTCAAGAAGTTATTTAATTAAATGTGTGTCCAAATTTTGAGGCAATTTTTTCGCCACTCTGTGTAATATTGCATTGAAAATTTCATGTAGTAGTTAACTTCATCCTTTTAGCTAAGCAGTACATTTAATCACGAGCAGCTCGTTACACGTTACAGGGTGAAAACAATTTTCAAATTATATCGTATTTTAAATTTCTCAAAATTTCTCAGAAACGGTCAGTTTTAAGTATGGGAAATATGATCTTTTAATATTGTATACCTTCCATAGTTAATTATTTATATCTCAAATGAATGTTTATTATTGCACAATCTTACTTTATTGTTAAACTACTGTATTCTTACACACAAGCAGGCATACCCTGCTTCGTAAGTATTATCTTAAATTTATTCACCATTGCCATTCCAAGAATGCAATTACACTGTGAAATTATAAATTATAAACTTGAGTGAATAAATTATGATTATGATTATGATTGTAACTCACCTTTTATTTTGTCTATAGTATCTAAAATAAAAAATATAGGGTGTTCCATAAGAAAAAAAATATTACTTTGGTATTTATTTTGGGATCACCCTATATTTTCAAAATAATTTTGGAATATGCTCCTCATGGACCCACATATAACTGTGCTAAAATTTTTCCCCTAACTCTCTTCATTTCTCGTAGAAATACTGAGGCGAATGTGGTGGGCCACCCTGTATATATATATATATATATATATTTTCTTTTTATTATTTTGAACCATCAATTCTATAGGACTGGAGTTTTCTTGGGTATTTGGTTCGTGGTAGGAGAAATAGAATAAAACTAGTAGATTTTCATCTTGTATTCAAGGGATGTGACGTTTCGCTTGAGAATTCTGAGCTTCATCTGATTCCAATTTCTTGAATGGTTTTTTGTTTTTTTTGTTTTTTGGGTTCTTACCTACAAACACAATTCCGGCTAGCATTTTAGGGAGCCACTTAGGACACAAAATTCTTTTTTCCTCTTCATTTCGAGAAGGGTTAGGTGTAACAGAAGGTTTTTTTTACTACGATGTAGAGCCCAACAAATAAGTGTAACAAAGTATACATCGGTCAAACATCCCAACTCCTGGAAAACAGAATAAATGGACATAAATATACGAAAAATGCAGCAACGGCCTTGAACAAACACAAAAAGTCAACAAACCATGAATTCATTTACAATGAAACTAAAATTTTACCCACAGAAAAAAACACCAACAAAAGATAATTATTGGAAATGATACACATTAAACCTAATCAAAAAAAACCTGAATGACAAAACAGATATAAAAAAACCCGAGTAATTTATATCCCCAAAATCATTTAAAAATCGTCATCCCAAATACCCCCCTTTTTCCCCTACACAGACTCAAATAACACTAATACCTCAACCCCCATCCACTCGTCGTAAAGAACACAGAAACCATAATTTCCACCATCTTGTTAGTTTAAAATCATGACAATAGAGAGCAGCACGAATACACAGCAAAACCAAAGAACATGAAAATCCCTAAAAATAGTGTCAAATGTCATCAAAAGTTAATTCATCTCAACCACTAACCAACAAAATACCAGACCCTTCGTCTGTGACAGAATATCATAACATTGTGCATCAAAACCAAAATAATTGTGCTTCTACCAACCACTTATAAAAAATTACACCTAACCCTTTTCGAAATGAAGAGAAAAAAAAGAATTTTGTGTCCGAAGTGGCTCCCTAAAATGCTAGCCAAAATTGTGTTCGTAGGTAAGTACCCAAAAAACAAAAAAAAAACATTCAAGAAATTGGAACTCTAACTTCCCCATATTTTCTACATTACAGTTTTATAAAAAAATGTCAGATGAAGCTTAGAATTCTCAAGCGAAACGTCACATCCCTTGAATACAAGATGAAAATCTACTATTTTTATTCGTTTACTCCTACCACGAACCAAATACCCAAGAAAACTCCAGTCCTTTATATATATATATATATATATATATATATATATATATATATATATATATTGTTATGTTATGAAAAACCAGTTATATATTTTAAAAAGCAAAAACCCACAGAAAGAATAATTATTTAGCTATTAGTTTCAATAGATTGTTTTACATAATTTTTTGAAGTTCTATTTCCTTTATTAAGCCTCTGTATAATATGAATAGATAAAAATGTCCAAATACTATAACACAATCAATTTCATACACTGTCATAATGATTACAAACCATAATTGTTCAAAAGACAACAAAAAAGTTTAAACTTACAAAATGATCCTGAATAAAATGTGATCAACAAAATTATAAGCTTGAAACATACAGTATATGAAATTGTATCTGACTAAAAGTAGCCAATGGGAGAACAGCAAACTTCTTGATGACAATAGCCAATCAGGGAACAGTATGGTCAAATGTAAGATTTGAAATTGTGAGAAAATAAGAACGAGAAGGTGTCAGAGACAATTATCACTGAAATTGTATATAGTTTATAAGAAAGTAAAAACAGTTCTATTTATAAGTTTTGACAAATAACCCCAAACAGTGAAAATGTGACAATATAGTGCGCGAATTCAGAAATTCAAATCGAAAGGAATGAGGAAGAAATGGTATCCAAGTAACGAAAACAAAGCCACTGGGGAGACTGAAAATAATTTTGAAACAGATGCCACGTTTTGTTGGGAGAGAAAGAAAAATTCATTAATTTCAACATAATAAGCAGAAAACCAACATTACCTTATTTGTACACCATATACAAGTATTCAAAGCTGATTTCTGAATTTGTATGGTTCCTTCGTTTTGATTGGAGTTCCTGAGAGCATTGGAGTGAAAGAGAATCCAAATCTGGGTGTATATTGAACAGCGACCGTTCCAGCGACAGGTATAAACTTTCCTAGTGCACATCACGAACTGAACAATTTCACTAATAACTAATATCCCATCAGAAGAACTTTATTTCATTTGAACTTGAACTATTAAAGAAAATTTCACTATCAAGGTAAAAGTGAGGTTGTGTCTATTTTACCCATGAACTTTTCTCATGATTCTCCATGAAAATTTGTAGATTGACATTAGAATGAGTTATCGATGTAGGCCAGGTAAATTTAAGTTTTCCTGAATAAAGGAAATAATTGCTTTTGATACTTTATTGCTTGTTTTCCACAATTATCAGCAATCATACTCATAAACACTGAATAAAAATTGACATCAAGCAGTAGCTAGTGGCTCAATTGCCTGAACCGGCTATCTGAGACAAGGGGCGTACCAACTGAGTTTAGCTGTGGTAAGGAAAGTGATAACAATTGGCAGCAATGTGACGAGAGAACAGTTATGTTAGCTAGCAAATATTATAACATCATTGCAATATTATACAGGGGAAATCTTATCTATATCATAACAATTTGGCTCACAACGAAGAACAGAAAATCATTAGCAATCTTCATTTTATAACAACAAATTATATTTGCAAATTATCAATACATATCAAATATATATATATATATATATATATATATATATATATATTACATGTTTATGTTATGCCAGTTATAAGTTTTAAAGGAAAAGACCACAAAAAGAATAATTACTAAATAGTTATTACTTTCAAGAGATTGTTTTGACATAATTTTGGAAGTTCTATTTATTTGTAAGCCTATGTATAATATGGATAGATAAAAATGTCAAAATACTATAACACAATCAATTTCATACACTGTCATAATTATTATAACGCATAATTGGTAAAAAGACAACAAAAAGTCTAGTTTTACAAAATTTTCATGAATAAGAAGTGATCAACACATTTATAAATTTGGAACATACAGTATATGAAATTGTAGCTAACTAAAAGTAGCCAATGGTAGAACAGCAAACTTCTTGATGAGATTAGCCAATCAGGGAATAGATGGTCATATGGAAAATTGGAAATTGTGATAGAATAACAACGGGGTGATGTCATAAGCAATTATTATTGAAATATGTACATAGTAATAAGAATGGGAAAATAGTTGTATATATAAATTATATAAGATGAACCCAAACAGTGAAATGTGACAATTTTGGTGCGCAATTCAAACATTCAAATGAAAAGAAGAGGAAAAATGGTATCTAGGTGACAACAAACAAAGCCACAGGGAGATCGAAAATAAATTTACAAGGGAATGCCACGCAACATTTTTGAGAGAAAGAAAAATGAAATAATTCCAACATTTGAAGAACAAAACCAATATTACCTCAATTATACAACATATCCAAGTGTCCAAAGCTGATTTCTGCATATGTATGGTTCCTGATTTATGGTATTGGAGTTCCTGATAGAGCTTGGAGTGAGAAAGGATCCAGTTTCAGGGCATATCTTGAACACTGACTTCTCCAGCAGGTATAAAAACTTCAATAGTGCACATCTGGTCCTGAACAATTTCACAAATAACGTATTTCACATCTGAAGAACTTTATTTCTCTTTATTTTGAACTATAACAGAAAAATTCACTCTCAAGGAAAAAGTGAGGTTCTGTCTATCTATCCATGATTCGATTTTTACGATTATCCATGTATATTTGTAAATTCACATTAGAATGAGTTATTTCTCGTAGGCCAGGTAAAATTAAGTCTTCCTGAATAAAGGAAATAATTGCTTTTTGATACATTGTTGTTTGTTTTCTCACAATGATCAACAATCATAACAAAGACCATTGAATAAATTGAAATTAGACAGCAGTGGTTAGTGACTCTATTGCCTGAACCGGCTATCTGAGGTAAGAGGCGTACCAACTGTTGCCTAGCCGTGGTGAGAAAAGTGATAACAATTGGCAGCAACGTGACGAGAGAACAGTGACGTTCGCTAGCAATTATTATTACAGCATACAATACATATACAGGGCGAAAATATCTATCTATATAATATCAATTTGGCTCACAAAGAATAGCAAAAACTATTAGCAATCTTCATTATATAACAACAACTATTGTTATTCAATTTATCAATACATAATAATTTGGCACCCAAAACGAGGGGCGAAACAATAATAATTTGTTATATATTATCATCACAACATAACAATATATATATATATATATTTATATATATATATATATATATATATATATATATATATATATTCTTGCTAATCTACGTCATCTCGAAGTTCTTTCTGTATCTTCCCAAAACCCATCTCTATTGTTGGAAACGTACGCCCGTGAATATTATCTCAAAGCCCCATAGTGAAGGGATTTCTTTATTGTGGAATGCAGACCCACATTTTCGAACAAGATGCAATAAAGCGGCAGGTAAACTGCATGTAGCGAGAAATTGCTTTCGGTTTCAGAGTTTCTTTTGTGTCGCTCTGGAAAATATCAATACGTTATTGTTGACACAGCTTGATCATCCACATCTGTATAACAGCCTGGTGGTATGGAAACGAGAATCTTATATATGCGTATTCTACACAGTTGTTCTTTCAATCCAAATATTCATATACGAGATTATGTAGTTCGATTACTAACATGGGACTTGTGAGACTGTTTTTTCGCTCTGCACTTGTGTTCCCATCATGATCTGAACTGGTAAAAAAAATTGTTTTGATGACAACAGTTGTCGGAAAGTTCCATTAGGGTCATCACAGTGCGTGGCTGGGTGGCCTGGAACTATCGATTTTTGGATACCTCCCCGATCTTCACAGTATGATGATTTGAAGACATGACTCTCGGAACCCCTAGGCATAGCCGCAACAATCTTTTGAGCAACAATTCATGCCATAGAAATTTGCACCCAAGAATGCTTTGCAAGAGGCTCCAGGAGGGCTGAATTCTATAACCTATAAGACAACCAAGTAGAACTGAAAGCTCTGAAGTCACGCACCTGTGAGTCCAGACTGACTTGGGTCTGAAAACTATCCAAAACAACTGACTGCGTGTGCGAGGTCGCAAGGAAATCAACGACAATTTGGAAGCAGATGTCCTTGCCAAAAAAGGGCGATCAATCCCGAAACCCTTTTGTGGTCCTCCAAAGCCCACATTGAGGAAGGTTCTCGACGAAGGGGAAACTGATCAAATCAAAGCTCTCGCTCTTTATTTTGAAATGTATCTAGCTATGGTTGAAGCAACTCTCCTCTCCAGGCGCAATCTATTCCGTAACAAAATTCCTCACATAGATGGAGTTTGTTGTAACGTCGGGAACCCCCTTCATGTTTTTTGTAACGGAGGTTGGATTATTGCCTATATTTAGTATATCCAGTTCGTTTGCTATCACGAACTCCTGTAGCGACTTCCCCTTTCGTTGATGTCGCTACTACCCCAGACAATGTGGTGCACGTTGGCATTGCAGCCGATCACCACCTGCTGTCGTTTTGGACTGCAGTGCCTCATCAGCTCCATCATAGCTTCCTCCGACCCATTATCTTTTCTGGTCTTTATCTGCACTGCTGACAGATTTTCATATTACAGGTTCATTGACGGCAGTATTTTTATATTTTTTCCAACGAGTATACAGGTCCAGGGCCTCAGATCTGCTGTACAATAGCCCTCCACGTGCCCGTCAGAAACCTCTATTTCTCTCTATCGGATCCATGGTTCCAGAATAAGAGCCACTTCGAAGTCCCCCATAGCATCTGCCTTGCCTTGCCTTGCCTTCCACTGTTTATCTGGATGACCTTAATCACCCTTGTTTGTTTTTATTCGTTCAGTGCCCTGAAGAGTACTCTCCTCATCCTGTACGCTCGGAAATACATCTTCTCCAGTTCTCTCGAAAAAAACATTATCGACCAAGGAGGCCAAAAGTTGTCGTCCTTCCTTCTTGGTGTTCAGGCTCATTAGTCACATTCGTTTCCACGATTGAGGGGAAAGGAGTTGGTGCAGCCCTGTGCTGTACCTTGCACTGGGCTGAGATTTCACCCTGTTTCTCGAAGCCCCCCTTTGTGATACCGAATCTTATTAGACCTCAGTGCCATTCATCCCTCACCACGGTGCCAACAGCTTGAATTTAGGTCTGTTGGCCAGAGCCCATAAACTGTCTCATTCGTCGTGCGGTCGTGGCCTGTTCATCCCAAACCATGTGAAGGTGAGGTTGTTTCTCAAGCGGCAAATCACCTCAACATTTTGTGGCGCTTAAGGGCATCTGTTTTTTTTTAACTATCATAATAACTGAGTTTAAACACATGACCCAAGGCCACCAGAAAAAATCTGCCATTTGCTGGGTAGTCATATATGTAAAATATTCTACAGCATATAATAGTGATATTTTTTATTAGTATTTTTGGTATCTTGATGAAATGGATAAATTTTATTGGAAAGCAGACTACCAATTATTCGCGTTGAATGAATTTTGAAGTACGACTCAAAAGTTCTGAACGCATAATTTCTTTGTTTCTTCGATTGACAACACCTCAAAAATTGCGGCTCACATGACATTGTCCAAACATGTTTGTTAGGTATAATATTGTTACGAAATGGGGTTTATTACACTTTGAAATACAACACAACAATATTGTTCAAAATTAATGCATAACATATTCGCAAAACTATCTTATGACTTCTGATTGACTCGCCTATCGCTCATGACCTGCTATATATAGGACGATTTCCAGATCAGTGTCGATCGGGAATGTTTCGTAACGTCATCGCCAAGTTATCGAACATTTTGAGCATGACATCATCGGTAACGGCTGTTTCTCGAATTTACCAATGGCGGTTATCGAACATTTGGATCGTGATGTCATCGGCAACCAGCACAGGGGCGTACCCAGGGTATTTTCGTGATTTCCGTAACAATATGAACGGTCAGAAATAATGATTAGAGAATTTCTCATCTGTCGTAGGTTGTTGGAGCTGATATAAATGATAATTCCTGTGGTTATTGACGAACGTCGAACGTTTGTGGGCTTATAATCAGTTTTCAGCTCCAAAACATTAGTATATAATATTACATTACCATTCCATCAAACTTGTGATAGCCCCCCCTTCCCTCCTCCTTTGTTTCAATGTTAATTGAAGAATCATTGAACTTGTCAAACTACGGAATTAATCAGCAATCACTATCGGGTAATTTTTACGTATGGATTTCTACTGCGAGTATAAGCATAGCTCAACATTTTCCTATCTCGAGCAAATTCGTATGCAGTCCAAACAGCTTGCCAGGTTATTGTGAAACTTCTGTTTGGCTCTATTTGCTGTTTTTTCGTTCTCTTATATTATTCAACGTTATATTTAACGCTATGGCCAAAAATTGGGGACCACTGCTCTAATGATTCAGTTTGAATGTGGAAAAAAATGCAATAGACCATCTCGGAATTCATTTTGGAAACAACAAAAGGGATATAAGTCGGGCTAATTCTATATGAAATGATTCGAACGAAAATGAGAGGTTGATGAAGATGAAAAAATAATCTGCCTTTTCATCTTCGGATCAGAGATATTCATACAGCCCTCCGAGTTGATATTGTCTAGCTCTTGTACATTGAGCACATAATCTGAAAACGGTGGCATATTATGGTTTTGTCTGGTCCTGTGTCTTTCCCCTTCATTTGCCCTCATTTCCAACAGAAATTATTACAAATTTCATTGAAGAAACGAGTGTTGCATTTGTTTTGTTTAGTGTTCCATTGATAATTGACTCTCTTGGATGTTAATAACAGTGACAATGATTTACTTTTTAAATCCAGCATATCTATGTACCGGGTTATTCACTATAACTTACCCACCCCTCATCATCGTTATTATTGGCTATAGAAAAAAAAGTCAAATGTAAAAATTGTGTGGTTATGACTGAATTTTGATAAAATGCAATCAAAAATACGTGGCGTGCAGATTTCAGGGATTTTTTTTGATGGGTTTTCCTGTATATAATTGAATTTTTGGAATGATATTTTTTCCTGGATTCAAAAATATACCATATCCTCTATCTTGTACCGTTTATGAGTTATTAAACGTCGAATAACTTAGACTTGTTGTTACTTTAAATACCTATCCTATGAAAGTTGACATTTTTTAAGTAGGCTATGAAGATGACAACTATATTATGTTTGTTTAGTGACATTTCTTTAATGATCAAAATAGTTTACGAAGAGGAAGAAAAAGTTCGAATATATTCTTGTTATATACAAAACAACGAAAATAAACGTGCAGCAAAAAGTGCATATAGGGTGTATCCAAATCGTCCAACACCGTCAGAAAATACATTAAAAAATATTTACCAAAAGGTGAATATACCTTCAGTTTCAGTAGAAAAAAGCGTGTAGTTCAAGAAAACCAAGAAGAACAGCTAGATATACTGCTTCATTTCGAAGGTAATCCTATCCATATTAATTCGCGAATAGACTTCTTTCAAACATTTTATAATTTTTTAGAAAATCATGTATTTTTCAAAATCCAACGTACTTTGAAAACGAACAACTACAAACCATATAAAATTTTACTCATACAAGTTTCAACACAGACTCATAAGAGGAAAAGGCTGCAATTTTGCCAACAGATGATTCAAAATTTGAAAGAAGATCCCAATTATTTATCTAAAATATTATGGACATGATGAGTCATCCTTTTCTACGGCAGTTTTCAATAGGAAAAATCAAAGGTCGTGGGAAAAGAAGACAACAGAAAAAGAATGGTAAGACAAATAAAGAAAACAGGTTGGTTGGCCCTATGTTTTATGATTATATATTAACAGGAGTTACCTATCAGGGAATACCCATCCCAGAAGTAGAAAACATTATTTTACAGATTTTTTCGGAAGCCGAACTTGCCAGTAAGATTTGAATGCAAGATGGGGCAACCCCGCAGAGTGTCCTACCCGTTCAAGAACATTTGAATGATTTATTCCCAATATGGATAGGAAATAAAGAAGTATTGAACCTAACAGTCCGGACATGATCCCCATGGATTCATTTTCCTGGAGATTTCTAAAAGACGTTATTAATAATAATAATATCCAACCCATTAAATACTTGAGATAGAAAATATGAATTTCAATAATTAAGCAATTTCCAATGCACTGATTTAAATAAGAAGACGTTATCAATTATGCATTGACAATAATGGTGGACATTATTCATGAGTTATCATGTTATTTAAATTTCCTGAATAAAACTTTGTTATTCATTTTTGTATGAATATTTGTACTTTTTCTTCCTCACTGTAAACTATTTTGATTATTCCATTGAATAAATGTCACTAAACAAACATAATATAGTTGTCATTTTCATAGCTTACTTTGAAAATCTTAACTTTCGCAGTAACAACTAGTCTAAGTTATTCGACTTCGAATTCAATAATATACAGGGTATTCCATTGAAAAAATATATCCCCTGGAATCTGCACGCTACTGTATTTTTGATAACATTTTATCAAAATTCAGTCCTAACTACACAACTTTTTCATTTAATTTTTTTCTCTAGGCAATAATAGCGATGATAAGGGTTGGGTAATTTATAGTGAATAACCCGCTACAACAGTTTCCGAATGGAACACCAAATTCACCACTAGTAGTTTTCCCAATGGAATTCAGAATATGCACCAGTTTTATCGATAGAACTCGTTATCAGGAGCTATTTGGTGTCGTACCTAATAGTTAGAGAGCCGCGGGTTCTGAGACGCGATGACCCACATACGTCTTCTGTTTGGTGAGGTGAAAGTCCATCCCTCGATAACTCCAAATTCCAAATATTTTTGAAATCGGGCAGGGCCCCCTCCAGTACGAAGGGAAATGTCTAACGACTTATTCGACGATTTCTATATGTCTTCCGTTATAATAATTTTCTTTAGAAAGTGACTAGTAATCATCTGACAAAGCGAAAGACGATTTGGTTGAGGCGCACTACTCGAAACCTATTTTTGAAAATTATGGGCCCCAAAATCGATCATCGCAAAAATTCGACATCTTCTATATGCTTAATTTTGTGTTCCGTCACTATTTTATGGTCTTTACATCGGGAAAATCCGAGTGGAAGACTTTTTTTGTAGGGCCCGTCCTCAGGGTTGACCAAATAAACAAATTGAAAAACTCGCGGAAGCGGCTGAGTTGACAAATCGAAAACTGCACTTGGGTTCAATCTTAAACTTCCATATTTTGCATGCAGCTTCTTCAGGTGCCAGAAAACCTAATTTCCAAAGGGAGGACTTTTTGGTCATTTTTTTCACCTTCCCACCCCTTTGAATTTCCTCTATTTTCTCTGTTTATTCCTAATAATGTTTTTTGTTCGAAAATTTTTCTCATCGATAATTCAGTGTATAAAAGTTGATAAACCCACCTCAACTAGTAGTTAATTATAACAGGAATATATTTCAACCCCTATACAAGATGTACTCAATATAACTTTTGTTCCTAAAAGCCTTCGTTACCAAGTTACGGGCCATCAAAGTTACAAAATGAAAAATTTTTTGCTTTGAAAACTTTCAAAGTGAATATTTAAAATCATGTAAATTTTGGTGATTGACTGAACAAATGAATTCCTTCGATGAGCTTTCATGCAGGAGTCAGTTGTTTTGCTACAAAGTCAGGAACGGACTACCCCCGATGGTCCACACCCCAAAACTTTGAAATGACTGGGATTTGTCACTATGTTTTAATAGAACAAGGTTACCTGGACAATTTCCTGAATAAAAGTACTCGTGTGGAAAATCGATCGGAGCAACGATTTTTGATAAAAATGTATTTTTGTTCGACGACATCCAACCTGAGACGCCTACCATTATTCGAAAAGATTAATTTGTAATGAAAATA